>CAIGRP010055662.1:0-24385 GCA_903798385.1 Fraxinus cuspidata
CAGAACTAAATGTGAAATGATATAGATGATCTTATAAACATGCAGTGTAATCAAGGTTTGACGACCTTTCTTGGGTCCTTGTGAATCTTTTAACCAAAAAGATCTAAGGAAATGTTGCTCTGTCACTTTGACATGGGCTGAACCAAGATTATATTTTATTTTGGAGATAATTAGGCATGAACACTTCTAAGATCATTGCAGATTATTGCATGGTTTTTATTGTATTTAATTTTTTGCAAATATATCTGCTTTTGTTATAAGGAAATACCTATTTTTCAAAATGTTCCTCTCATCTGTGAAAAGTAATTTCTGGATAAAACTCAGATTCAAAGTGTTCCTCTCATCTGTGTTTTCTGATCTGAACTATCGGCTCCCTTCTCCCATTCTTAAATTTATTATATGAGATGCTTAATACTAGTCGTCTTAAAGTTTGAGATTTCAAGGGAACAATCGGCCATGTTTTTTCTCAATATTTGTCGTATCAGTAACCTGCAAGATTCTTATTGGAGATGGCCCCCCCCCACCCCCCCCCCCCCCCCCAATTTTCTGTGCTTCTTGGATGAACCGGCAGCTCTCTGGTCCCAGTTTTACATTTGTTGTATGAGATAATCTCTTTGTTGCATTTGTCTGAGTAATAATTACTTGTAGTTTTTTGTTGCTTTTAGCGCCCAAAGAGCTCTAGCTTTTCTACATTTTACAGGGCAGTTTGAAGACTTCGTAATGTTGATTCTTTATGTCGCATTGGTCAATTTTTTTTGTCGTGGTGGCGTTGTTTTGATTTTCTGTTACCCCCTGGACAAGCTGTTTGAAGTTTAATGGTTGTATCGTGAATGTTCTGTTGTCTTTGCACTGTTATTATTAGCTTACAAAGTCGAGCAATAGTGCCAGTGTTTGAAACTATTCTGTTTTATTTGCTTCTTATTATGAAGCTTATACGGTATTATCTCCTTTTTGTAAAATTTGATCATTGTCTAATCACAGTAACAGAATTACAGCCGTTATGATACTAACATTTTCTTATGCACGAGTTGGAATTTTGTGTTATTGTCAGCATTTTAGGGATATAGAGAAAAGATTTTATCTAGCAAACCACCTTTTCATTGTCAAATGTCCATCTGTGGACTTGAATAGTACAAGTATTACTGCAATAATTTCATCACTATCCCCTTGGGGATAGAAGACAAAAAAAAGTCAAGATGAGCCTAGACAATATTCACGATTCTTCCAAATCTTTTAATAGAGTGATCATTTGCAGTTGATATTATTATTCGTTTGAATTTTTCTGTTAATAGTCTGTCAATCCTTATTATTCATACGTCAAATATATGAAGGGGTTGGCATATGTGGATTTCTCNGCAAGAGATTAAGCATTGCAAGGTCGGATCCCCAGCGAGGCAGAGGAAAAAAAACTGCTGGGCGTAGCTCTAAATTTGACCGTGGTATGTTGAGATAGTAGTTTTTTAAGAATAGCCTAGTCTCCATCTGCACTTAATGAATGTGCCTTCAATCCCTATCATCATTGAGTTATGTCTGTTTCTTTTAGTCTGCCTTTTGAGTGCATGAAAACCAATCATGTTCAGGATATAAACTTTTCAGAACCTATGTTTTGAATTAAAAATTATTTGTTTTCAGGACTTGTTTAGGCTAACAAGTAGAATTCGTGTTTCTTACATAAATAGGTCAAACGCTACTTGATGCTTAAAAGGCACTGTTTTTTAGTCTACATCCATGGGAAAGCAAAACACCAAAATCAATACTAAGTCTACTGATGTGTCTAACTGTTAGGTTAAAGAGTTGAGATACTAAGTTCCCGTTTTCAAGCATGTGTTCCAAAATACATGGTTTTTCAGACTTTTCCTTAGATGAACATTTGATGGAATGACGTCTTTGCCTCAACTCTCTATGGCTTTTGATCATGATTGACATTCATGCTCATGCAGCAATTATGTCTAGGTGTGGAGTGTAATATACTGTGAGAATGATATTTTATTACACGTGTAAATTCAAAACCTGCTTTCATGATTCTGGAAGTCATTTTCTCCATGGTTTCTGATTAAGTGACCACTCGAAATTAATTTATGCTGCTTGCAGTTGTCTCTCAGACGCTTACATATTGTCAACGTCTCATTTGAATTAATATATGTGCCAAATTTGAAATTGTAGTGTTTGTTTTTCTTGTTGCTACGCCTCAAAATTGCAGGGACTGCTGATAATCAAAGAAGTAATGCAGCTGAAATGAATTCAGAAGTTTTTGTTGAGACTTCCAAAGGGAGAAGGGGACCTCAGGCACAATCTGCCGGTCAGGGGCATGGAGATGATGTGCAGCTGATAGGGAAGAACACATTTGCTATGCCAAGAAACGTGCGAGCCCTGGGTTTTCCCAGCAGGAATAAGGCGCAATCTGGAGAAGCTAAGGAAATGGGAGACGAAAATCCAAAATCGAATGATGAGTTCAGGAAGATGTTCCTGAAAGATTGACACTGGAAAACGGTACGGATCGGGTTAATTTCTTGTCATGGATATTAAGATTAGACTCATATCAAGTTCTTTACTGAATATGTAGTGCTAAATATTAAATGACGTGGTTGCAGTATGACATTGCAGTAATTTCCTGAGATGTTGTGATGTCTTTGTTTCTCTTTGTTGGTGCATGTAAGCTTATGTTGATTTGTGAAAATTGTGGTAACTCTTTAGATATGTGAAGCAGAATAGGGTGCTTGTAGATTTGCTTCTCTCTTTATTCATGTACTAATATATACAGTTTTAATTTCTTTTTTGTTTATTAACTTTTGAGGGTTCTTCATTTTCAAACATGTTATGTCTGCTCTGCACGAGATATGTTGGGGTGAGTGAATAGTTTGATCTTGGTTCTTGGGCCTTGTACGTGTCTTCTTTTTCCCAAATAATACGGAACTGCTGTAGCAATAGCTCATGCGAGTCTGAAACAAGAGATAGTTGTGCTCAACAGTGCTTGTGAAATAGCTGTACAAAATCAACTTTTGTGTTTTCTTGCACGGGACAACCAATCTGACACAGTACCATACAGATGCAATACACAGAAATTGATGCAATGAGATGCATAAAATATTAGTTGGGAAATGAGAAATTTGTAACATACAGTCGGGTGAGTGAAAATGTTAGGTCTGATTTGAATTGCCAGCGGCCCCAATGGGAGAGGCTCGCATGGATAGTTCAACGTGCTCATCGACGCTTGACCCTAAGATGTGGATCATCTAAGATGTATATCGCAATGTAACTAAGGATAAAGAGATGTTAACTAAATTGATGTTTGAATAAGGGGTTATGCGTGAATTTATGTGAATGAACTAACAGTGTCAAAAGCTGGCTGCGTGAATGCTGAAATGGTCCTTTATTTATAAGAGGAGTGTAGAAATAAATTAGAAAAGGTTGTATGTGTTGGTTGTGCCCAGTTTTTATTAATAGTAAAAAGTATAGGTGAAGGTGGGATGCAAAGTGCATGCGTTGCTCCCTCCTCTCTCTCTCTCTCTCTCTCTCTCTGGTTCTCTTGCTTTAGAGAGAGAAAGAAAGAGAATTACAGGCTTTATCCCACTAATTGCTTTCTTTCACCTTGGATCACTCACTCTTCTGAATTCTTCACCTTTCTAAACACATTCGTCATCTAATTTTTACAGTTACCCTATGCATCTTGTAAATATTCTTAGGTGGGATGATCATACCACTCTTTATAGTTGTACTATGCGACGAGTTTTACGTGTAATATAATCTTGTTATATTCTTCGTCATCGTGCAATGTGTGTGGTATTTTGAAGAAATTGTTGCTGGCATTTTTGAAATTTGTAACTGCATATATGTGACAAGACCAAATTGTCCAATCTCATATCGATGTCTTCATTTATGCAATCAAATGTTATTCTCTTCGTAGTGTTGTATGGTAAGAATGTAGTGCACGTGGTCGGAGGCGGAGCCGTAGGGCCCGGCAACAATTTTTAAAATTTCTCAATATATAGCATTTTGCCATGAATAAGTATATAGTGGTAAAAAAATTACTGTGGCGCAAACAGCGTTCAACACTATTATAATTTTTCCATTTTTTTTTTTTTATGTTGAAAGTTTGCAGAGTTAGAATTAGAAGGAAATTACACGTATTACCCATTTTAAAATAAAAACTCATATAATACATTCCAACATTTTTTTATACCATTATTACTGCATTTTACCAAGTAAAAACCAAAAACAATAAACAACTATATATAAGACATCTATTACTCCACCAAATAAGCCTAATTTTAATTTATCGAAATCCCAAAATTGTAATATGTATCAAAGAAAATCCAGAATTCCATAAAATCATATTCGAATAAAATCAAAATCCCGAATCTCCTAATCCAGAAAATCACAAATCACCCCACGGATAAATTACCTTCAAACCTCATTCTGTGATACATAAAAACACATAAAAAAATGTTTACAACTTTCATGTATATTCAATGATTTACCATTTTTCTACAATACTCACACATCATATATGACGAACACGCCACATTGCAGTAATTTTGAATTGGGATAAAACGTAGACATGGGTGTCACAATTTTAAAAGGTTAACTCAAAAATCTGGACAGAAACGATCAAAGATGAAATTGCGTTTGAAGAGCATAAAGAATCTTGATGCATGTAATAAAGTTGTAAATGCAGCAAAGGATTCAAAGCAAAATGCTTTTTTTTTTTTTTGTTTACTTTTCCAATTTAATTATATTTTTAATTAATAAAACGTAGTGAATCATTGAACAGGGGTGGGATTGTGGGGTAATGAAAATGAGACATAGGAAGGGGTTGTGTAAAAGGAAAGGTAGTCTTTTTATGTATTTGTCCTTTTTTATGTTGCTTTGAATCTCATGCCTTCCCTGCATTGCATGAATCTCTCTCTCTCTCTCTCTACTCCAGACAAATTTTTAAAGCACAAAGAATGTTCCCAACAGTTACTTTTTATTTTCTTGCTTTTTTCAATTATTGAAAAAAATAATAATTACTATGGTACAAAACATGGGTTATGAAATGCCGAAATCGATGAGGTATTTTTCCATTTTTTAGCAAAGGTGTAGATGATACAAAAGAGTTTAGGCAAGAAAATGGAAGAATTCATGCAAGATCATTGTTACACTGAATAAATTATGTTTATGTGAAATAAACAAAATATTGCAATAATATTGAAAAAGAGAATGAATTGGAGGAAATCTTAGAAGTCAGATCCAAGAGTAGAAATTGAGACAAATGATAATCTGACAGCTTTCAGGATCCTATGACTATAAGCAAAGTAATGCACTTTTCAGAAAAACTCAATCCTAAGGAACCCAAGGATAAAGAGAAGTAACGTTCTCCTCAAACCTATAAAAATTTTACAACATATAAATATAAAAATAATAATCAATGTATAAGGATCAGAATTATTTATCTTAACAAGGTTAGATCATTAAGATAATACTTCAGAACTCAGTCGAATCATTGGATACGCAACGAAATTTGCAACGAACAAGATAGTTACAAGTTTTCTTAAGGCAACAATACTAATGTGTAGCGTAGGAGCAAGATCTTGAGAAGAGGTTTTTCACTATGATGTGCAACAGTTTGGACTACTCCTAATAATTTTCATAGTATAAGATGAACCTCAATTTCCAATATTATCGGCCTCTCCTCTTGCAGCCCCCAACCCCAAAATAAAACAAAGGCAAAAAAAAAATCTATGTTGGTGGATGTATGAACTTGATCCCACTTGCATGTTTGAGAGAGAGTGAGAGAGAGAGAGAGAAGGTGGTGAAATGCGTATGAAGTTAGCAAAGCATTAAGATTAAAGCACATGTATCATTACTCAAATATAGGAAAGCTTCATCATATTCATATACTCATCAATATGTATAAGCTGCTTTTTTTGCATGTAAATTTTAAGCAAGTTTTGCAAGTTTTTTCTCTTTTAACTTCTAGTTCCTATAGGATATAGCACAAGTAAATTTTGTTTACGGATTATATTCTTTCTTTTTTTTAATCTTATGATTGAATATATGTCATGTATTTGCTCAAGATCAATGTAACATACTTCATAAAAATAAATAATGAGCAATGATTATACTTTTCTTAAAGATAATTTAATGATTCTTTATATGCTATACTCGATTAAGATGTTTCCTGTAATCTGGGCAGAAAAATAATTAATTATAAGAGATTTTGTCAAGTTGTTATAATAAAGAAGAAATAGACGTTGTCTAGAGTACCGTGTAGATTCGAAACCTCTATATACAAGGTGATTCAACAAAAAATTAAGAAAAATAAGTCACGTAAGGAGCAATATTGGGTTTGTAAATAGAACTCATTAAAGATCAAATTTTGGGCTTGACTATTAATTACACGTAGATAACAAATCTTTCAACTTGCATGTCAGAGAATGGATTGAAGATGGTCTAACATATTATTACAATATACTAATTATGAAAGAATTTACATTCAATTTGGAAGGTCATAAATGTTGCTTTCAATCTACATTTCTTTTCAGACGTCAACTTGATTTTTTCATCTTTAAAATATGTCTCTAACAGCATGTAGGTGTGTTCTAGGAATGTTAAATTAATTGAACTCGGCTCGCTCACTGTCGAGCTGGGCTCGCCCCATTAGGCGAGCTGAGCGTAACCTGTCTCGTTTTAAAAAATTCCACTTGACTTGGCTCCTATCACCTCACCAACTCGCCATTTTAATGGTGTTTTATTGGTTTTACTAAAAATTGCATTTTCACTCACTTATGAGGAGTTGGTTCGAACGGAAAATTAGCTGCTTGACTCGTTGGTGGGTCGAGCTTAGCCAACAAACAACTCGCCCCACATAACATCCCTAGTATGTTCACATAAACAAGATTAAAAAGATGCCATGTAGTAAAAAACTAGAAAAGATAGGTAAGAAAATTGTTACATCTTTTTTTTTTTAATTGTATTTGGTTTAAACATCCACAAGTTATATTTATTGCATGTGTAGTTTAAAGAGTGATACAAGTGTGGAAAATAGTTATTATGAAAAGCTAATTGATGGGATGACAAACACAATTTTCCGCGTAAAATTTGATCAGAAAAAAAAAAGGTAATTAAAGAGAATGCAGTTATAAGCACAAAAGTGTGCACATTTTTTTATATAAACATGATTTTTTAAGTTTGTAGATAAAAAGGTTGTCTCATATCATTACAACCAAAATCACAACAATAATATATATTTTGTTGGTTCAAACTACCTATGTACCCACCATGTTGACCCCCTATAAAAGGGCAAAAGAGAAACAAACTATGCAATCAAAGTTAGACTGACATCCCAATTTGAATTATTTTAGATAAAGAATTGTTCAATGCATAATTTTAACTAGATAAATAATCTTTTTATAATAGTAAAGTCTCGTCATCAACCGGAGTTAGTCACAAACGATGTCAAAGAAAATTCGAGTAATTGAAATCAATTGAAAATGTGTTCATAAACAATAAAATGAAAGTACAATATATGCATAGACTAGATTTCTTCATATCATATTTCCAACTTATCCCATTAGAAAGAGTTGAGGACAATGCCCTTCTAATCTTCAAATTTGGTAATAGTATATTTAGGATACTAGACATGTATTAAATAGAAATAAGATTAAATACTTGTCGGGAAATGATCTCCGATGTGTCATGTCATTGTTACTTAATATAAACTAAGTAAGGATCAATTATCTATCTTTGTTATGGAACTTGCTTATATTACAAAGTTACAAATTGTGAAATAGAATTGGTTTGGCAGATGATTGGGATGGGTAGATAAATGTTTCTCTTCAGAAATGAAAAAAAAATTATTATTTGTTGTCATCAGTTTCTTGAAAATTGTGATAATTTATTCCTGTTGCCCCTTCATGCAGTACCATTATTAACCCAATCCTGCTCTCTCTCTCTCTCTCTCTCTCTCTCTCTCTCTCTCTCTCTGGCTTGTGGAATGTTGAACAAACACTTTTATGGGAACATTAGTAAAACCCTGTAAATGATAATTCTTGTTACATTAATAAAAATAAATTATTTAAAATATTATTTTATTCTTAAAAAAAGACTGAAAACAAACAAAAACTTAAAGATAGGAAGGCAGTGAAAGGGGATTACAAATGGAATATGGATGAGAAGTGAAGACAAAAAAACTAAAGATGAGAACGAAGAGCCTTTAAATACATGGTGGATTGTGGAATAAAGGAAGGGATAATGAAGAATAAAGTAACAATTGGATAACTTAATGAAGAGAATTCTCCCGTTTTTATTTATTAACTTTCTATAAAGAATATGTTGACCCCAAAAAACGTACCATTGATGTGGCCAACAGATTTCAAGACTTCTCACGTTCACGCAAACTGAATTTCGCACACTTAGACAAATCGTTAGTCACGCGTAGCCTTCTCCGGGGGTGGAGTTGGTTGAGCGCACTTCGACGATCAAGTTAATTGGTATAGCGATTTTAGGGTGGGTGAGAGCTTTATACGTGAGCCTCCCGTTTGAAAAATGGGATCGAGTTTGGGGTAAAAATGTAAAATATATGAATAGCAAGAATAGAGCTTTGAGAGTCTAAATTTATACTATCTTTGAATGGCACTAAGTATGAGCTTTTATACTTGGACAAAATGAACGGAGTCCCTTGGATGATAGCGCATATAGCCTCATCCAAACGACTTTCCTTTCTTGTCATATACATCAATCAATCATAACTTTAAATGTTAAGACCATTTATATATCCATAAAGCTTAGCTTGTACTTTAGATTTGACGAAATAAGATGGCGACGACGACAGTGACAGTGAGTTATCTTATCAACTCACAGGTGCGAGATCCATTCAAGATCTCGTCACCACCTCGTCTTGAGCAGCTCTTGCAAATGGGTCTGCACGTAATGGGGTCGGTCCAAGTGTTGTTTGTGGGGAAGACGGGTCGTTCGCACCTGAGTTGGTTCGCCCACGTGTAGCTAGGTTACCCTATGCCAGTATGTGAGGTATGGGCTCCTAAGCGGTTCGTCACGTAGGCTAATTGAACCCCTTTACGGGAACTAGTTTTTCAAGGCGTAACAGAATATTCAAGCATTTGTACATTTATTTCCAACTAAAGTATACATATAGCATCTTAATTTGTTTTATAGTATACCGTTTTGCGTCTTTAATGCTTCTTTGGAACTAGTTGATTGACACTTTTTCGATATTTAATTGATCAAAAAGGTTAGTACTAAAGTATGCTTTGACCGATGATTAATAAAGAGCCTAAAAAATCGAGTATTGGATAATGATACTCAAAGCCCTTAATTTTGTGGAAGTCCGAACTATTGTAATTCACCTGTACCTTAATTACTTAGCTCAAATAAGAAATTGAGCTCCAAATAAATCAGTAACATGAAAATAAAAAATAATAATAATACGGAAAAAGATGATGCGAGATCACATCATACATAAGGACTTGTATAAATAACCTCTAAACCCTGTAAAACTTATTTAAACACAATATTGATACACTTATAATTACTTTATCTTTTATACTAGCGCCTCACTTGACGTGATTGTGATTGCAAATTTGAAGTCTAAACAAGATCTCAGTTGCAACAAAGTCTTTTAATATTTTCAATAAAAAGAACTTATTTTTACAACTATCTCGCTTGCTGGTCTTTTCGACCATATTATCGACCCTACCCGCATTCGGGATCGAGCAGCCCTCTTTCAAATAATTTGCTTTGGATTTATATTAAAGCAATTCAAGCACCAATTACAAAAATGAAGAAAATTTGTAGCTGGCTGCCAAACACAGAGATTTCAAGGGGTGCATGTTAATGCAAAACAACCCAAATTTACATTCATTATCATTTTTATGTGTAGATAAATTTACATTAATCATCAACTATGCTTGTAAATGCCCTTTACCAGTATTTGATTAAAGCAGACATAGCACTTATTATATATAAAATACTAAGATTATTATTAGTTGCAAATATTATTTTCTCACGCTTTCGTACACAATGCTTTAAGGTACAAGGAATTGCTCGATTCAACTTGAGAATTTGTTCTACAGATTTTTTACGAACCATGTATAATTAGAAAATCGTGTTCCTTGAAAATAGAAAAGGAATATGAATTTATGAAAGATCCCAGCATTCATGTGATGAAATGAAATCCCATAAAACTTGAATTCTAAGAGGACATCATTGTCACATGGAGTATTCCTTTTCATAATAAAATCACACAAGTTAAATAAATAAATAAATAAATTAGTATTTGAATGCCTGCACAAAAATACAAAAGTACTTTTGGTGAAAAATTATGATAAGTTTCCTCCCCTCGGTAAGTCGGTTTCCACAAGAAATAACCCACTTGCATTTTCTCTATTTTCAGCTAAAAAACACAATTATCACTGCCACCTTCTGCCCTTGATTTACACCATCTATCCAGCATCATCATTTTCCTACAATTATATACATTTACACAAATATATAAGTCCATTTTACTATCCGAGTGCTTTTTCAGGACATACTGAATTGTAGCGAGTCGAAACAATTACTCGAGTTCAAGAATTAGGATCACCTGATCCTATAGCTTTTGACCAGCACATAAAGGTGATCGTGGACGAATGACGACTTCAAATAAATATAATGTAAATCAATAGTTCTTTTTTTTTTAAGTTAATTATTAAATTTGTGACATTTTTTGGGTTCTTAAGTTTTGATAGAATACATGTGACAATTTTCAAGCACAATAAATAATCACATGAGATTCATGGGTCAGAGTTAGTATTTATGGGGGTTGTTTTGCATTAATCAACATTGTAAATATATCATGAGTGACATAATGAGACGCAGAAAGCTTTGCATGAATAGGATTCGCACGTCAACCAAGACATTATGAGTTTTTGTAAAATTTATTTCCAAAACAATTTACTATCTCTTTATTCATTCTTCCTTTTCCAAAGAAGCAATGGATGAATGTTCGAATCTGCTTGACAGCTGGAAGACAACATTTATGTTGGAAGGTTGAGGTCCTGTGGAGGAGAACCGTTGAATGTCCGACACAAGTGTGTATAAGCTGTGACCGCATCCAAGTGGCGAACCTGAGGGAAGACAGTCACTCCTCAGTATTAGTTGGGCTAAACTTGGACACCTGAGTCATCAAAAAATAAGAAGAAGAAGCAACGGATGATCTTATGATATGTTTTAAATAATTCCTCGTGATAGGATTGATTAATGGGATAATTGACTAACTATATTCAAGAACCTGTCTTAAGATGAATGTACGGAGGATTTATGAACAAGGTCACTAATTTATTGGTCGTTTAAGATTGAAAGTAATTTTGGGATAGTCAAACCTGTAACGACTTGAGGTGGCTCGAGAAATGAACCAATAGACCCATTCGAACTCTTTGGCACCCTAAATTGTGTTTAACCTAAAGAAATCTAGTAAAGCAAAGATAGAACTGCCCAACAGCTCTTGCCTGTCTAACTACAGTAACAATTTACAAATTTGAACTCGGCAAAGTTCAAAACTTGAGTTGTTATTACACTTTAGAAATGTTACATTTTGCTAAATTAATTTCAAGATCATCTCTCTCTCTACCTCTCTCTCTCTCACACACACACACACAGTTCTTCCTTTGTTTCTCTGACACACACATTGCTCTATATGGCCAAAACTTGATGCCTGGTAGTAGTGCAAGCAAAGCAAATGCAAAGTAGCAAAAACCCCCCACTTTATTTTTTATTTTTTAGCGCTCTCTAAAACTCACTTGCTGATTCCTCTTTGTCGGTAAAAAATCTGCCTTTTTTCCCTCTCTTTCCTCTCAACCCTTTTTATGCTCCTCACTACTGCTATAACCTCATGTTTTGTGCTTCATTCACTTCCCAAACCAACCTGCAAAACTCTCTCTCTCTCTCTTTGTTCTTCTCTCTTCTTCATAACCTCCACTAGTTACTATTTTTAATTCCAAAACCCTTCTATTTTCTTAGCTCTGAAAACACCATTTCTCTTAGTGTTTTTGTCTTTTGCCATTGAGGGTGTGTTGGTTTAAATTCAAGATTATCAATTTCTTGGAATTTCCTTCTTCTTTGCTGTGTGTATTACAATTTACATATATCCTTCTAACTTCTGAACATCATTTTCTTCTTTCAGGTACACTGTAATGAGCGAGCGTTGACCCTTCTCTCCATTTAGTTCATTTCCTTCTCAAGAAATACAGATAGTGAACTATTTGAAGAGAGAAACAAGAGAGAGGTACTCATTATGGCCAGCTTCTGTCTATATCCACACTCGTATTTGTTTATTTTGGTTTGAAGAAGGTGTTGTTTCCTAGTTTTGTAGAGTGCTTACTCCAGAAAGAGAAGAAAAAACATCTTAGGAATTCTTTAGTCAGCAGCCAACTACTTTAATTTTATCATTTAGCCCCTCTAAATCTCTTGTGACTTGTTCCATCTCTTTTGGTCTCCAAAAAAAGAAAAACATAGAATACAGAAAAAGGCAAAGGTTAGAGAGAGCGGGGGGTTAGAAATGGAAATTCCAAGTCAAGAAGTGGAGATTCCAATTCCAATTCCAATAAGCAGCACATATGGTGGGGGACATGGTCATGGCCATGGACATGGGCACATGATCCATCATGACTCAGCAGCCCACAATCATATTATACCTGCAGCTTCAGCATCCCTACAAATGCCCTCAAATGGCCCCATATCCTCCATGCTTGAGGATCATGTGCCCTACAAGAAAATGGTTAGGTACAGAGAGTGCCTTAAGAACCATGCAGCTTCCATGGGTGGTAATGCCACTGATGGCTGTGGAGAATTTATGCCTAGTGGAGAAGAGGGCACTTTAGAAGCCTTAACTTGCTCAGCCTGCAACTGCCATAGAAACTTCCACAGAAAAGAAGTTGAAGGGGAGCCCTCTCCTTGTGATTTCTATCAAAATCCAAGAACGGGAAGGAAATATTTTGTAGGAAACCACAAGGGGATTTTGGGGCCTGAAGCATTGGGGTACCATACTGGGACATTGATTTCCTCTAGAGCAGTGGCACCAGCACCACATCAGATGATAATGTCCTACAACATGGGTTCACTTCCTTCAGAGTCAGATGAGCAGGAGGAAGGTGAAGGTGGTGGTGGTGGGGTGGTGGTCCGGCCACCTCAGCTGGTGAAGAAGAGGTTCAGAACAAAGTTCACTCAAGAACAAAAGGAGAAAATGCTCAACTTTGCAGAGAAAGTTGGATGGAAAATACAAAAACAAGAAGAATCTGTGGTGCAACAATTTTGTCAAGAAGTTGGGGTCAAAAGAAGAGTACTGAAGGTTTGGATGCACAACAACAAGCACAATCTTGCCAAGAAAGACCTTCAATCCAATGCTCAAAACCCAGTTTAAGAACAAATTCAAAGAGATCATATTTCCAAGTTCTTGTTGACTAAAAGTACTTATAATTATTTTATTTTCTTCTTAGTTTGGGGTTTCTCACTCTTCATGTACCTGGCTAGTTTTATATACCTAATATTATATAACACTGTTTATGTAATTGAGTTCAGGAAACTGCCTTTGGTTAGGAGTGATTTCAGTGTAGAATCCTCTGAGTATCTACTGTGTATGAACTCTTTATGCAGAAAATGATTCCTTTAGTAAACATTATTACTCTTTGGATTTGATTCCTCACTGTTTTTACCCCCATCCATATTTTTCTAATATGATATCTTATTTAAAAATTAATAAAATTGATCTACTAATTTGATTATTTTAATACAAATTCATCAACGCATTTAAAAAAAATGAGTTCAAAAATGTTGATCAAGAAGATGTTATAAAATTTACGTAAAGTTTAATGGAAGTCAATACATCAGGCCCACATTATTATTATTACTATTATAAGACGATGCTAATTCAGCAATATATACATTTTGTTTTACGGGTTTTATAACAAAAAATGATATATTCAATTAAATATATATAAATTGCTTGAATACGTAAATCAATGCCATGCGGCCTTAGTACTGGAAATTTACTGAAATCAAATTAAAAATCACGTAAAATGAATGAAAGTATTCTTGTTAAACGGCCTTTTCAATTTTTCCGACAGATAAGTAACAAACACTGTTTATTTGCATTGGGAAAATGAAATTGCATTGCATGTGATTGCTCGACCATAGTAATTGTATGTTACATCATCAAATTTTCCGTTGAACCTATGTATTAAAATCCAACCTAACTCCACCTGATTACAATTAATCTGTATTCTTCGCGTGCATCACTAACTCACTGGACCTCAGAATCTATTCTGCGATGTTCTTCACATACTAATTTCTGTAAAAATATTAATTCGATTGGTTCGCTCCTTTAATTTTTGTTTCTTGGTGCTAGTGTGAGTCGAGCATGGTACTTTTGAGGTCGGCAGAGAGAGTCGTTATCTCCTACACACTTGAAGTTTTTAAATTGTTCCTGCCCAAATACATAGGGGAAGTTCATAACTTGGGCAAAACAGTTCCACTTGCTTGTCGCTGAAGCTAGCTTTCTCCACCGTTTATGCAATGTGATGGCCGAGTAACCGAACCAAACGGAAGATAGGGCCAAAACATGATACCCGAAGGGCTTGACACACACAATTCTATCCTATCCCAGACGACTACGAGGAAGCAACCTGCCTACTATTGCAAAGCGCTTTTTTTTTTTGTTTCACAATATGATCTAGACGATTATCCCTACCTGCAAACTGAGTGCTCCACGTTTAGATCATCAGCAATTAGTTCCTCTTGACCGTACAATTAACTCATTTTGATAAGACTACTTCTATTAAAAAAGTTTGGTCAAAACATCCCATCTTGTCACTCTCATCCAGCACAAAGAATGGAAGGATTTGGTAATCTTACAATAATTCTTTACAACCCAACCGTAGACCAGGATTTGGTAACATAACGTCTCAATATGAGCTGTTTGTTCAAAGTGATGGCAGCTTGTGCTTGTTAGGTACCTTATTCTGGTACAAGACAAATTTATTAGGGTTAGAGCAAATACCCAAAACTTGACCAGCCAGAATCTGCTCCCTTTTTCCCCTTCATTTATGAGACCTAATAAATTTTGAACCATGTTATACAAAACATCTTTAATAGCCTTGTGCTGTCAGTACAGTGACATATCCACCCACACAAGAATTCTAGTTTTTTCCTTTAAATTTTATCGAAATATGCAACTAATCAATCCAAATGTTGTTATGGTTCGACTATTTGGATTTTTATTTATGTTTCCACTCAAACTTTTTGTCGAAGAATTTTATGAAAATGTATCTTAGACTAACATTTTTTCTAAAAGCTATCGAATAAAACACTTCCAAAAAAAATTACCTAAAATGCTCAAAAGTAATTTTTGACTTCTCCAAAACTTGCCAAACGGGCCTTAAGCACTCACATAAAAAAAAGGATATTAAATTCGAAAATGTTGTGGTCCAGGTGGAAGGCTATATCGAAGGACAAATGTAACATGCTAGGCTAAAAAAATCCATTTTGACAATGACCCTTAGTAGCAGGCTATAATTTCTATGCTGCTTTGTGAACCTATTAGTTGTGCATTTACATTGGAATTTAAATCTCAATCTCAAGAAATCCAAGACACTTATCTTCAACACAACTTGGCCACCATAGAAACAGAACTCCAGAAAATGTCGGTACTAAACCAAAGGCATGCCTAAAATCAGTGGCTACTATTACATTTATCCTCAATATTCGAAAAGGTAGATTAAATTACAATAAATACTACAAACGGTTACCACCTTTCCCGAATTGCTGCTCCGCCAAATACACATCTGACGGCATCATTGATGACTCTGGAAGACCTTGTACATTGAATCAAAGATGAGTAGAGTTATTTATTTGTTCCATGCCAGAAACTGACTGTTCCACGGCAAATAGTTCACATGATTCTGAACTCGCATGACAAGCCGCAATCGAAGCATGCATACAATGGTTCCGAGCATACTCGAGTAAATGTTCAAATACAGTAAACAACCTGGGCTCTTTGGAATCCATCGCCAAATTTGTAAAGACATTTTAAGACCGCCGTGTCTTATTTGACCAATTGACACAGTCGAGCTCGGCCAGGATTAAGTAGTGATTCAGACATTACCCAACCCTGAAAAGAAGTATAACCCTTAGCTGGTGATATGAAGCAAAGTAATTAGAAGCATACTAGTTATGATCACTTTTCTCCTCAATCAGTCTTCTTCAGAAGCATTCTGCGAACCAAAAGTGTAAGCAAATGTAGAAGCACATAACCTTCCACTTTCCAAGTGTACCAACGAACACAACTCCAGTACTACTAAAATGCTTTGGCTAGTACTTTTCAGCAATACAAAGTCAATATTCATGATAATCTGAATTCTAATAGGAGGAAAAATTTCCTTCTCTTGAAAAATAAAGTATAATACTAATATTTATTTTAATTCAGCATCAAAAGAATTGTTCGAGAAGAACAAGATCACAGTAAAACAGAGAATATAGTGCAAGACCAATCTTCTTTCAATGCAGAATCACTAAGAACTTCGAGCATCCAGCAGAAAGAATCATTTGAAGTGCGAAATTAATTAAATCAAGGTAGGAGTGGATCACAGTCTGCAGTTAACAAATTCAGATAAACCCATATATAGCTTGCAATGGAAAGAAAAGGTATATGTCATCCCCCCAAACAGGTTCACAACATTGTCGTAGGTTCCATTCATCAATTTCATTGTTTCCAATAATAGACACAGCCATTACCAACTAATGTGAGACAGCTAAACTGAGTCATATTAAGCTCACTGTGAGAATTGCATTCCACATTGAAGTGGCTTTTCTAATCAACCTATGCCTTGCATAACCTTTCAGAAGCAAGCAGTCCCCTTCCCCCCTTAATGACAGAACAATCGTTAAAGTTTATAGAACTTATAAAATGCAACCACCACACCTCTCAAATAACCAATTCATTAATCCAAGTAATATGATTCGGGCAGTTATGCCATCTTGTACCAAATTGACTTTGGTGATTTCTCTCTAGCTTTGCACTGTGAAAAGTATGGAGGTAATAGAAGCCGCCTCTAAGGATGCATACATATCATGTTTTTATGGTGAAGCAGGAAACCTTCTACTTGTTGCCTCAGTTACTGTACTGCACAACCCAACATATGGTGTACTCTAATTTTTGGTTTTAGCTATCTTGTTTTCATTTTTTATAGTTTGTGACTAAGAAAACAGAAAGGCACCACTAGAGAAAACAATGCAGCAAATAGAACAAGTCATGTGAGGAGACTGAACCAATAAATACCGATTTGCAAGCAGTTTCAATAGAGTAATTCCAAATAGATATTAGTGGGAAGGTAGATAGATCAAGTTTCCCTCACCTGTTCCTTTGCTTTGTTCTTGAATGGCCCATATAAAGCTGACACCATCTTATAAGATTCTGCCACGTGAGCTTGAATATCGGACGATGTTGGCAGTAACATCGGAAGGTCATGCTCTTGTTGTCTCCTAGAGGAACATTGGTTCTGATTGGAGGTGCGGATGATGTGGAGAAGCACATGAGCCTATAATAGAAGGTGAAGTTAGAAAGCAAGATTAACAAAATTAAGGACATAAGACCTAGAAGTTGGAGCTAACATGAAAAGCTGCTTTCAGTATGTCATCAGACTTTGCTTGGTCCTTGAACAAGGCATATATATTGCCCCTGGAAGGATTATATGACACGATGTATCGCTCTTTCTGTGTCAAGAAAAATCAGTATGCAACTCATAAGTAGTGCAAAAGGTAACAAGCATGCAAGCGCATGAAGGCTCATCACTATAGACATGTATATGCCCATAAGCACATGCAACAAATCCCCAAAAATTGGGTTTTCTGCTTCCATCCAACAGTAAAATATGAAAGTCAAAACTGCATGGCCTGGCAGTCATTTTCCTCTCGCTAAGGAACTATACCTCAAATATAGGTTCCACGGCCAGATATGAGTTAGGATCTTGAAATGCATCTTTGAATCTTGGCCCTACAAATAATTTGAATTTTTGTCTTCAAGTTGCACGAAGATGAATATGATATAACAGCTAGATGAAAAGCAAAAGAGTGCATATGCAAAAGAGAGAGCATTGTTGGGAAGTACCAAGAACAATAGGTCTGTGTTTTGACCATGGAAAACTGAATATATTTTCCATTGAATTTCCCTCTTGCAAAGTTGGAACTCGCCCTGAAAAATAAATATAGTACAAGTTGTAACGTTTCAGAGAAACCATGTATTTAGATAATCTCTTTTCCCTTCCAGTTTTATTTGAGATTTAGGATATGAATCCCCCTTGCATTGGTGAAGAGTCCATGACATTGGTAAATGCACTCTGATCTCCAAAATTTAACAATGCAATTTTCACATGGAACGTGATAAATTATAAAAATGATGATACAGGCATTTAGGAATGTCATAAAATTTGTAATTCAAGCAGTTTTGGGAAGTGCAGGTTGGTGTTCAAGCTCCATAATATTTATGGAGCAGCACACAGCATCTTCCCACACACCCAAAACATGAAAAGAACCACTTAAACCCAAACAAAAAATTGGCATATCACAAAAAACTCACACACACACAGACAGATAAAGAGACATTCAATGAGAAGAGAAGTGACTCGAGCCTAACCTGACTTGAGGAATGATTCTACTGCTACAGTGAATCTTGCACGATTTAGTGTATGCAGCACAACAGATTTCACCTGAAAAGATAAATGCATCATTTACAAATTGTCTTATAAGAACACACTTAAAAGAAAAGGAACGGAATGACGGCAGTGGGGTTATGTTTAAGATGTATTCAGAATCCGACCTCTTGATAAGAGCTCATCACATATCCGCATGAGAGCAGAGCAAATGTGGTTACCAAAGATGGGTTTCTTTTAGCAATCATGATGCTCAGTCCAGTTCCAAGCTTCAAAAGCAATTATCTGTATTTAGTTCCAAACTAAAAAAAAAAAAAAAAACTCAAATATGTGTAAATGTCAGAATGATTTAACCCCATAGGGTTAAGGTTAAACTGCTAACTCATTATTTAAGACAAAACATTTTATTCCAAGGCAATAGTAAAATGTGTAAATAGTTGGTCTTTCTTTGTACTTCATCTTCCCCCTTTTCTACAGCATCCTTCTAGTTATTTTGGCTCAGTTCTAGTTTCCCAATTATAAAAGAATGCATGCATATTTATTCTTTCTCTAAACACATAGTTTCAAACTTACGGTCATCTTCTACGATTGGGAATAATCAACTACCAAATGATTCTCAACAACATTTTAATAAAGAAATATACAAGTCGAGGGAACAGTAAATCACAAAAACACAGTCCAATGCCAATTATTACATAACAGTCTGATTTGACAGCAGTTACTATGATTAAAAATTTGGTTGAAAAAAGAAAACAAAACGCTAAGTTGGAGAAAAGGAATCTACCAAGTACACAAGGATAATTATTCTCTCCTTGTTTAACAAATACATACCCCTTCATCTATGTTTGGTTAATCCCATTTTATATGCAGAAAGTTTTACACTTGACTTGAAAAAGATCAATGTCTTAAGCGCCTTTACATCTTTATCCTCCAAATGAATGGTTAGTAATAATTGCCAATCATATCATGCATTTTCAAGGACAATGCCTCGGGAAAGTAATAACTACCTTAGTGGACGAAATCATATTTGTGCACATTCCATAATAAAATAGAAGCATCAGAACAAGGAAAGAGTCAATATTAAATAATACCAGAAATACAGAAACAAAAGAGAAGTTCAGAAGGAATTGCGTCCATCATAAGCATCTGATATTAGAGTGTAAACAACTAGCTGAGATACAGTATCAGATGGAAGTACCAAAAATTGTCAGTGAAATACCTCAAAGTATATAGACCTTTTATAGAAATTTGAGGTGGCATAGCATGACAATTGCTCAACTTAGTGCTCTTGTCCATTATTTACCCAGTCGCCATGTTGTATTTTTACTTCTGAATGCAGTAGATTAGTAGATCTGAAACCCTATTTTGGCTTACAGTATCCCTATTTTGGATTACAGTTTCAGATTGATTTTATTCTCTCCGCAATGGAGTCTCCAGGAAATATTTTCGCCATCAATCTAACATTACCACCCTCTCTGTACTTATTTGCATAATCAGCAGTTAAAAATATAATGATCTTTTTTTAATGTCAACCAAATTGTGCAATGGTTCAGAAAGCAATCTAAGATTGGATAAATTGGAAAGTGGAGGCCCTTCCTTTTAGTTTTCCACTGTTTATCATATGCGTTCTGCATTTATGTTTGTGATTTCATATATATGAGAAAGAGCTCCATGTCTGAACATCCCCACACCAGAATCCCCAAATACCACATAAGCAAGGTGGCTTTTGGGAAAAGAGGGAGGACGGCCAAAAAAATTCTTGAAATCATCGAGCAATGGAGAAATCAAAAACCAGGCTTCTCTTCCCAATTTTCCTTCGTCCCTCATTCCCCAAAAAAAAAAAAATCCACTTGACCCTACACTCATTTTGACATGAAATCTGAACTAACATGACTGACATACCTGAACCTATATAATTAGAAAAATCAATCAATTTCACAAAGATAATGTACCAAAAAAACATTTAGGCCTTGTTTGGTAAGGATTAAAATCAAATTTTAATCTAAGTCAAAGTCAAACAATCAATATTAACCACATCTTTCATAGGTCCCACAACTTTTCAACCACACATTTCAAAAATTTCTATCACAATCTACTAAAAATCTAATTTTAATTCGCACCAAAACACACTCTTATAAGACTAAGCCCCATTTTTATTTGGCTGAAAATCAGTTTTTTTATAAAAGTTGATGAAATGCGTGTTTGAAAAGTTGATAAAAGTTATAGGTCACATAAAATGTGTGATTGAAAATGAGTGGGGGGATTAAAAAATTGGGGTCGGACAAGGGCTAATTCTAAACATTGTTTTAATTGGTAGCATTTGTTGTCAGAAATATAAGATTGTAAATATCAACATATTGATCAAACAGGCATACCAGGTCAGCAACATTTCCAACACATTCTCCCTTGGCAGTCACATCTCCAATATTTTCTCCTTTGGCAAAGGCCTTGTATATTGGGGTTCGAGTTGAGGTAGATGTGACAGCAGCAACATTCTACAAGCACATGAAGATGAATGTGTGAAGGTAGTTTTCCATTGCAAGACATTGAGAAATGAGAAGGACAATAATAGACAAACCTTGGCTACATTGGCAGCACAAGCTAATGGAAGAAATAGATGTGGAACAGCTGCAGTTGCTAACTCTACCCCAGCTCCCAACTCCATTAAAAGGTCACCAGCAATCCGAAGCTGAGTGATGTGAAATCATCAGAAGATAAGGAGCTATATTTGTAGTGTTTCCAGCAACAATAAATACATTGGCTAATCATAAATAATCCTTCCTCTTCGACATCTAAGCCTAAGGAATAGAATACCTGTTTTAGATCATAATCAAATTTCCTTCCCTGCCTTGCAAAAAGCATCTTCCCAACCCGTCCAGCACCATCCTATAATTAGCCATACCACAGAATATTTTTATTTCCTTTAAAAAGCAAAAGAATCCTCTTCTCCTCATGATCAAAATTCAAAAGTAACTCAATTCTGGGTTTCAGTTGGTTCAACGACAAATGAAAGTAATGAGGAACATAAATAGCAGAGCTTCATAAATTCCACATATCCACTTATTAAAAACATTATTTGATACATTTTAACTTTCAACTTTGTCCTAGCCCTTGAAGCCTGAATTTCTAAGTTATAACAAGAATTACCTGAAAACAAAATGAACCGTGACAGAAGGGGTTCCTCCACATTAGCTTTTCAATGTGTTACAAGGTGAAGTGAAGAAAGTGTTTCAATGTTCCCTCCATATTTAACATCCAATGTTTAGTCTTGAGAAATATTGAAAAACTCAAAAAACTGGAAAGTATGAAAAATGTAAATAAAGAAGAAGTGGGACCCATGGATTTCTGAAATTCCTAGATGAATATATATACAAGAAAAGTGACCACTATTGTTTGAAGGTGCTCACTTTGAACAGAAACACCAAAAGGACTTGGAGTACAAGAATATAATGTGTACTTCTATTTCTAAAGAGGTTGAAAGATCAACTGGAACCACGGAAAAATGACCACTATTGTTTATAGGTGCTTACTTTGAACAGAAACACAAAAAGAAGTACAAGAATATAACGTGTACTTTCTAAAAGAGGTTGAAAGATCAAATAAGCAAGGAAAGAGATCAACTGGCAACGCGCATAAATTAACTATCTTGGGAATTCACTCTTGGAATCATCTGTTTTGTCCCGTCACCTCGTCACTTTTCCGAAAATGGACGCAATCACACACCCAACAAAGAAAATTGCATATTTCCATGTAGCAACTAATGCCAAAAAGCTGGTCAAGGTTTATAAAATGAAGTACTTCCCCCAGTTCTCCTGCTTACCTTGAGAATCCAATTTAAAGCTACAGCACCTGGTGCAGCCTGATTTCTCGAAACTCCTACTGAATTCAGGAGTGTTTGTGTCGTGAAAACGCCCATTGCTCCACCAAAAAAATGCTACAAATAAAAGTAAATGTCAATATTCTATAGCAACTGGTAAACAACTAAAAGGTGTAAATACCAACAAAATAATTCTTGCTAAATGATGTACATGGTACCATAAATAAAACTAAATACCTTCAATGCTCTCCAAGTCATGTATGGAACATAAGCAGGTGTGACACTGTCAGGAAATCCTTCGGGGACTACATACGATCTTATAAATGACATCAACCCCTGCACCACAAAGAAGACATGACTGAGAGAAAGGTAAACTTATTTTGCAACCGAAATCTAAAAATTCTTATTCTCGAAATCTAATAGTTCAGTTCCCATTCTCCACCTTTTTGTTTCCCTCTAACTTTAGTTGATTTGCATTTAATGTGCAGAGAGATATTGGATAGTTTATTTCTGTTTCTTCATAATGTTAACACTGATTATACCTACCCAGCTATAACTGCAAGATGTCTATACGTAAATTGAAATTATAAAATATGAAATATCGTAGCTAAGTACTAAACCACTTAGTACAAGAGTTATACGAATTCTCTTATAAAAATTTAGAAGTGGAAAAAAATATTTGAAAAAAGATGTTGGTTATTATCTGTTCTTTTATAAACTTCTCATTTTTGCTGTTGAATAAAATACCAAAAGCAGTCCATATTTTCAGCAATTGATTAATCAAAAAACTCCACAAACAATATTTTAGTTCATAAAATGGCACGTCATGCAATTTCATATTTGAAATAACAGACGTTCGAAAGCTTAAATTGAGTACATCACCGCAAAAATATAATTCAATTATGTTAATTCATTCTCGCTCAAAAGAATTTTAATGTAAATGTATGTGCTTAGATGCAGAGAGACAGCAGGAAACAAATAGAACAAAGAAGAAGAAGAAAATACTGACATCAAAAGGGGCCTGGGGATCATGCAAGCTAACAGCACGAATAGAATTCTTCTTAAATTTCTTCGAACTGTTAGTTTTAACACTGTTATTATCAGCGAAATATTTCCACCGCTGGCCATCGATCTCCTCACAACAGATCAATCTAAAGCTGGAATCAACAAATTGGTCCTCGACAAGTCCGCCAAAGTTGGAATCCCGAATCAATTCCCGCTCGGACACCGCCGGCGGCGGAGGTGCCGATGCGAGGTTGGCGCTGATGCGTAGCGTCTCACGGACAAGCAAACGCGTCTCGGATGAGGTTAGGGTTTGAGAAGCGGAATTGGACGGATGCTTAAGCTTCATTCTAAAATCAGAAGAATTTACAGCAGAATATTTGGGGAAAATGAGAATTGGCGGTATATGATTATGTATATGTGTATATATAGAGAGAGAAGGGCCTGGGGGCGACGAGAGAGAGTATGAATAGAAAAGTACAGATGGTGAACGGAGCTTAAGAGAGAGTTTTTCTTGTTATGTCTGCCCTGCTCTTCTTCTCTCTAGAAAGAGAGTAAGGAGATAGAGAGGAAGAGAGCCACAGTGGTTGGAGGTCTATGTGTAATGGGAAGAGAACGGTGATGATAGAGTCACCTATGGTGACACTAAAGATTGGTGATAGGGACACGTGGAAGTTAACGTCGAAATGCAATCTTATCCCTCCTTCTCTTAAAAGAGGCAATCTGCCGATCACTGTTCATTTATGTCACACGAGTTTTCACATTAACCCACTTTCATTGTGGTTTTGCTACAGTGTTGCTAATTAGATATTTGTTGACTAATTGATATTTTGGCACTGTTGCATATGCCGACTTAGGTATTATAAAAAAAATATATATATATATATGCAAT
>CAIGRP010055670.1:0-36512 GCA_903798385.1 Fraxinus cuspidata
AATTACGAGAATATTCTTGCGCGCGCGCACACACCCATATATTTGTACCATAAATAGAACTACCATATTTAGATTAATTGTAACTAAAAATTATTGGCATCTTTAATGGACAAGTAATTCAACCAAAATTATTTATATTGTCTCCCTTCTTAATCAACATCTTATATTGTCGTCCAAAGATGCCCACACTTATTAACAAAGCCTCTCTTTTATTTCCGAAATGTGTAATTTTTAAGTTTGGGGAGTTGGAGGCTTTGGAAGCACAAAAGAGAGATGTAAATGTAAAACTATCATTTAGTCCATGCAGATAATAATGCACAAACAACATATTTTATCCACAGCAAGCAATAATCGGACCACGTGGATAATTAGGCACAAACGTACTTTTTCAACTTTAGCAGCCATTTCAAGCTCGAAGTTGTCTCCCATGCTTAAAACTGTTGCCTGCAATACAGAAGGCATGCGAATAAATCATAGCAACTGCAAGGAAAAAATCAAGGCCATCACATGGTTTCACGAGAAAGAAAATAATTCTGTCCAAACTACAAACAGATTCTCTTTACAACATTAAAGATAAAAACATATATGTGCACATGCTTTCGTTTAAACATCTCTGTAATGCTTGTACCAGCTCTTTAACAACAGAGATTAGCAGAATTAGTACTGTGTGCTATACTTGGGTAGTGCCATGATTTACGAAGTAATCATTATACTTAAGTATTCAAGGCTTGTCAACTTCCTTAATATGAATGAAATATTGCACAGTTACATATTGAAAGAAGAATACCGCATTGTTATAATGGTAAATTGTTGAACTATCATCAGGATGCCATCCAGACTGAATAACCATTCGTGTAGCTATCTGTACCAAAGGAAAATTAGATTCATAAGATCATTAGTATCGGCTTCAAAAAAACTTAGCAGAGAGAGAGAGAGAGAACCTCCTGTGCCTGCTTCAACTCTGATGAAGAAAGAACATTTTCTTCCCCAAATGGAAGCAGCAGCTGGGATGCAACATAAGAGCCAAAGCAAAATACAAGTTTTTTTTCAAGATATACCCTTGATTCTTCATTCCCATTCACTGAACCTTCATTTCTAGCCTTACTAATCTTGGTGCATGCGATTCCCTGCAAAAAAAATGAGCCCAATTTCTGTAAATATTTCACAAGAAATGTGTCGAGAATATGACTCCAAAAAGTACATTCCAGAGTCATCCTCTTCCACCTCTAGCATAGTGGACACACCTTTATAAGTGTAAATAAAATATAATAAAAGAAACTCTATAGGAAGAAGAATTGTCAAAAGAGTTCTATCCGAACACGGATAAAAGTAACTATCATGCTGGAGAGAGTAAACACCGGAAACCTGTGCATTTATGTGCAAGAACACTCAAGATTAAGTGCGATTAAGATGATATCAAAAGGATAATTTTCATCAACTAATTGTTAAAGGATGCTTGAACTTGCAAGATATGGAACCATCTCCCTCTTGTGAAAATTAATCAAAAGTGGGCAACATTTCCTTTTTGTCATAAGCTCCCTCGTCACAACTCTGTTGGAGTTGCCCATAAAACAGACTGACTATTAGAAGGGAAAGGAACCACACTTGCAAACCAAAAATGAACCGAATTAAGTTTGTGAAGTGAGGCATCAAAAATGACACCATATCTTACTGAATAATCTCCTCACAGTTAATGGTGTCCTACTTAGATCCTTTTAACCCATGTGATGATAACAACACTAATTGTCCTGTCACTTGCATAAGAACTACTTTTTTGTAATTATAAAGCACTTAAGTCGCACAATTTAGCATTTGTCTGGATCATACATATATAACATATTCAAAAGTGTATAATCAGCAGTTGAAACAGAATTGCTACCTCCCAAGAAGAAGGTTCAAGCCATAGATTATCAACATCATCAAAATTTGGTAATAGAAGAGCTATAAGACCCCGACCAGCAGCCCAAACCGCATGTGGAAATTTGGTTTCCCTTGTCCACTACAAGAAAATAATAGTAAAAATTAGTTCCTCGTCTTAAAATTTCAGGAAGTTTGTTCAAACATTCTGATTGTTCGTACTATATAAAAATAAGGTACTTAATTACAAACGCTTTATCACATGCAAGAGAAAGATAACAATGAATTATAGAAGCAAAAGCGAACAAAAGTTTCAATAAAAAATGAACCAATATTCATGTAAAAAGCTGATTTTGCCGTGCCTAGAGAAAATGAGAGCGCGCAAAGTGGTGACAATGATATCATGAGCTTCCAATGATAAAATATTATATTTATAATCCTCTAGTTCCATGCACAGGAAAGATTACTATAAGTATAAATTATACGTAATCAAACAAAGATAATCAATGAAGCTAATTTATGTAGGAAACAACCAATAAATTACTATAAAATAAAACTCTAATTACTTTTCATAAACTAAGTACCCAAATTGGAAAATCTTCCAAATAATATATCTAATACGATCTCCATCATTTCTTCTAGGCTGAGAGAACTCAACTCGGATGAGGTATACCTCGATTGCTTACCTAAACATTGCGATCTTTTTTCCTGACCAAATAACGATGCGACCATCAAAAGTTCAATCATCTTCAATAATCATCTAAACAAGGGGACGATATTTCCTTCGGACCCAAATAGCAACAACTTATGCAACTCATCCACAAAATTTGCAATAGAATTCACGTAATGAGCATTATGCACTGGCACGGGAGACTAACGAGCAGAAACAATGATTGCAATAAAGTCCTAATTACTTTTCCTAAAATAATATATGTAATAGGAACGTCATCTCCTACCCATCAATATGCTTAGAAGCTACTTCTTGGTAAAAAATGTGCATAATATGTAAGTACACTCTTCTTTGATATAATTTTTGTATTTTTATTTCTTTAGTTAGCAGGCTGCGGGAATTGCTAAAACACGTGTACTGAGATATGGTTACTCTAATAACTTAGAAAAAAAAGGATACCTAAACAAAAATTACAAAAGCAGGATTAACAGATTATAAACTGCAAAAAAGATGTAATAAATAACAGTTGTCTGAAAGGTTACTTACATCAAGAGGTGGGTTCAGCAGTTCTATACCATTACTTATTTGGCCATATGGTTCCATCAAGTCAACCACATTTTGCAAATCCTCTTTTGTCAATGTCAATCCAAGATGATTTACCAGCATGTTGCTCAACTTTTTCACAACTTTGGATTTCCTAAGCCACCTGGGGACCATGCCACCAAAAGTCTGCATGTAGCAATTAATATAGAGTAAAATCCCTAAATACAAACTAAGCCTCCGTTTGGAAAGAATTTATAAACATATATAGAAATGAGTGGTGGATGAGTGGATGATGCTTGTGGATCCATTAGAATATGCGGTAGAAAAAGAAGTTTGACCATTTATAAATGATTTATAGATTTTGCCAAAGAGTGGCTAAATAGTTCACAGCATATTATGCCAACCCTATAAAATCAAAGAAAGTGGCACATCACGTGCTTACAGATTACTGATTTCTCTTTTGGATGGTCAGTTAATTTCCTAAAGTTTAATATGAAACATTTTCTGCCATTATAGAACAAGATTTAAAAAATGATGTGACCTTTCATTTATTTGGAAAATATTTTGCACCGATTCACAAGTCAATGCACTGTGCACAAAATGACAAGGAGAAAATTTTGCTCAAGCATTAGATGAGACAAAATTGACCAAATGACGTCAGAAAAATGTTGAGATAATAATGATGATAATAGTGGCCGCCAACATTATCACTTTACAATGCGGAATGGGAAGGAAGAGAAAATGAGTCATATGAGAATGCCCCTAACCATTATGTCTATTGAGTCAATGAGCCAGATCTGCATGAAATGTATTTGACTATTTGTACAATAAGGGATAGCATAAAGATCATGGATGAAATAAAATATTTTGCAAAGTAATTATGAGGCTGATATCATGCTGATGAGAGCAACAGTTCTTACTGCAAACCAGCTGCAATAGCTCATAAGCTCATCCATGTCAACAAACTTGCTCCTGAAAGCACTACCTTCCAAAGCCACCGGTACAAGTTTTAATTCTATAGGACGAAGAAGAGCAGTTTTTTCAGCAACCTGCAGGACGGTGTCTCAGAGTTTAGGAAGGACATTAATAAGCATGTTAAAAATATGAAACATGCATTTTTTGGTACTAGATTTGTAAATATTCCTTCTTGTTAGATTATCAATAAGGTCCCCCAAAAACCAAAGCTTAAGCAGCAGAGAGTTTCTCAATTGAGTCGAGAAACAACTTATCAAATGGCACGTCATAAAGAGTCATTATATAATTGAATCTTTGAGGAGAGGAAGAAAGAGAAGATCAAGATAGTGCCACAAGATAACAAATAAAATGAAGAGCTTCGGAAAAAACTTGAACCAATCAAGGTAACCATTTGAGCTCCTATTTTTATTTTCCTTTCCCTAACTACTCGCAATACAACTTTTTTTCAATAAAGAAGTCAATGAAATTATATTCTATAGTAAAACAAACATGCAACCGAAAAGTGGGCAACAACCTAACAGAAAGTACTTGATATTACCTTTCTCCAATCTACAAAGTCAATAAGATCCTCATCCATAGTTTCTTCAGCAGCAACACGCAGTATCTTCTCTCTTTCTGTTTGTGTTGGCCGCTGAAGGTGAAAT
The DNA here is from genome assembly GCA_903798385.1 of Fraxinus cuspidata. Taxonomy (NCBI): domain Eukaryota; kingdom Viridiplantae; phylum Streptophyta; class Magnoliopsida; order Lamiales; family Oleaceae; genus Fraxinus; species Fraxinus cuspidata. Next base: position 4,690 of record CAIGRP010055670.1, read on the forward strand.
ATCCTATCCATTCTACCAGGACGCCGTAGTGCTTCATCTATTTGTTTGAGATTACGAGTAGTGGCCATCAAAACCACCCCATCTTGTTTCTCAAACCTGAAAAGGACACTCATGTTAACATAAAAACAAAATGATTAATGAGACAAAAAGAAAATTTTTAGTTGATTTTGGAGTCGAAAAAATTCATACAGGTGAGACGTTTTTACCCCACTTCCAAAGCAACAAGGCGATGTGAACTATTAAATAGTGCTTCAATTTTGAAAATAAAGCATACTCTCATGCATACTTGGTAGGCCTTAGGAGCTCTAAACCCATACGTGTAACATGTATACCCAAATAATCAAGACATTCCATGGCACTGTTGCCTATTCTAGAACAGACAATAGTAATGCTACGTGAACCTTTTTTTTCTCTCTCTTGAACATTTTGACACAAGAATATGAGTAAGCAAATCTTCACCCCAGCTTAAGCTATGAGATGGAATGTTGACACATGCAAGTTGCATTTGACATATTTACAATCTGAGTCAAACAAATGGAAATTCCCTTCTTATCTAAAAGGAAAAAAATACACCCACAGCATTAAACCAATAGAATGTCTAGCCCTTCATGTTGAGGACAAGTTTGAGGTGGAGACACTTTATTCATGTGACAGTGAGAAAGTCACCCAAACCAAGCAGGATATATTGTTTGAAGTCAATGCATCAATTCAATGAGTTCAAGAATGAAAGCAAAATCAATAGCTAAAGCAAGAGAGGTACACATGAGGAACCTTCCAATTACTAGTTTGGCCCCTTAAAATGATGCCAGTAGTTCGTATGGACAAATTGTTTTTGTATACTCTTCAAATCTTGTATGGATCTTTCAGTTATCAACAAAGGAGTTGGTTCATTCCAAAGCAATATAGAAATGGATTGAACTCGGAAAATAGTAAATCCTCATTTGATGATAAGATGTATAATTCATTATAGAAGCTATTTTGCCAATACGCAAAGAAGAATGAAAACCATTACCTTCATATTTCCTTAGGCTTATAAGTACATTAAATCAAATACATGGCTAAACTTCTTAGTGCATGAAGTCGAATGTCTTGCCAATTTGAAATACACCAACTCAACACCTTTCAGCTCCACCATTTACTTTTGTTTAACAAAGCTTTGAAGCTTTTTTCATTACCCAATAAATTTGGGAGTTGCTACATGAACGTTATTTGTCATTCTGCTATGTTCATTGCTAGATCTACTGGGAGATACAATGAAACTAGATAGCAACTACATAGAATGTTAACTCTAGCCTATCCTCCCTCTTCTAACTTTGCTCTACCAAAATCATGCAAATAATGAATAAACTACTGCACCATATTCCTACTATGACTAAAAAGGCATTCCATTTATTCTATCTCTTATTCTACTGAATATTAAAAAAATTTAGACTCAAAAGTTTTAAAGTAATATTATGTCCCATCCTAGCTTATCAACTAAACCATATCATCATCTGCAAACAAGATACACGAAAGGACCTTGTCTTGGATATACTTGGTAAGAAGAAAGAACAAGGTTAAAGAGCAGTGACTTATGAGTTTAATACCTCCATGTTAGTGGAATCTCAGAGTATGTTTGGCAAGTGTTTATAAATACTTGCTAAACGTCGTACATTTTTTATCCACACATTTCGTGGAATCTTCAAGTACTACTCACTTACCAATCACTCATTACACTACTTATTGCTATCTGTTCATAAACACATGCCAAACAAATGCCCAAACCAAACTTCTTTCATAACACAGAAAACAAGTAGCTAATGGCAGTATAGAAAAGATCCAATGCAGAATAATGATGTACAGAGGATATTTCTTATAGATCATTTGCAGAATAAATACAAACAACAAGCTATTTACCCATCAAGCTCCACAAGTAGTTGATTGATGAAAGCCTCGTGGTCCTGCTTTTTGGTGTGAATAAACTTGCCACGGACACCAGCAAAGAGATCAAAATCCTCCACAAATATAATGACAGGAGCCTAGATATATGATTATTCATGAGTACAGAAATCGTCTAACATGTGTTAACAGGAAAAAACCTAACAATTTGAGACAACTGATGTCCAAAATCCGACAGAAATAAAAAAGAGAAAAATATTTACTAAAGAAACGTGAAGTGGTGAATAACAAGAGAAAAGAACAAACATTAAGCAGCTATATTTTTGGATTTTTTCTTTCTTATATTGAGGGTTTTGGATTTTAGTTTCTTCAAAAGGTGTCTAAGTTGTATAGTTTACTTTGACTTATCTTGGCAGATAAAATCCATATACCAGAACTAGAACATCATTGCAAAACTTTCATCGTAAATTATCTAGAGAGAGAGAGAGAGAAGAAAAAAGGAAAATAAAACATGGTTTGGATAAATTAGGTAAGTTAATAACAATTCTTCACTTTGACTGAATCCCGTCTATTCGACAATAATAAAGTTAAAGGGGAATTTGAAAAGAAGAAGAAAGAAACGGAAAAATAGAAAGAAATAGGTTAATGTTTAAGTAACAGTATAATAGTTTAACGTTATCCGAGCAACTGTTTGATCGCTCTGCAATTGCCTCACAACCTCATGCAAATAATTATTAACAGATAATTGAACCAAAACATTATTTCTTTAGAAACAAGGTATATTAAGTCCAGAAAGTAGGTGAAAAAAAGCCCCGAAAAAGTCATTACCAATCAAAAGATAGAAACTAAAATTTTATGTATGAGAATGCAATAAATTCATGTTATTAAACAAAGGTGTCAACTTCCCTACCTTGATAATATCAATATCTAGAGCTAGACAAAACTCCCGAAACGAACCAAACCCATCCCGACCCGAATCAAGCGGTTCTTCTTAAGTTAAATACTCGATGGATATCTGAATCAAGAATCGACGAGTTTGGTTCGATTCTCGATTCTGGACCCAGAACCGAATTTCCATTTTTTTTTAAAATCTTAAACAAGTCAAATTATTTTATTTTTTTTCTAAATAAATTTGCTAACTAATTAATTTAATCTAAACTCAAAATATGATTTTCCTATTTCTAATTATCAGCCTAAGCTTAACTTAATCAAATTGACCTAAATTTTACCCAAATATGTTATTCTATTGTAGTGAAGTCTCTATTGTTATGGAGAAATCGAATTGGGAGCTCAGTTGTGCCTTTCTTCATTATTGTGAATTCGCTATCTTCCTCTTCCTGTAATTTTAACAATCAAATTTATGAAAAACTCAATAAAAAAAGACGCAAAAGATATTATGATATTGAACTACGTTATTTTGCAAGAGATAAGATTGAACATGTCATTAATTGAATTAATGTAGCGTTATTGTAAATATTAAAAAAATAATTATTGTACAGAACTTGGGAACCAAATGAAACCGAACTGAACCCAAATGGTTCCATAATTAAATTTGGTTCAGCCGAACCGAACTAGACTATGTCCAGCCCTATCAACATCTGAGTATATAGAAACCCTATTCTTTAGGTTATAAACTACCGGCTAGTATTGTTGAAGACCAAATTTAAATAACATAATGAGGTCCATCTCTAAAGTTTAAACTTTAAGATAAGATGGTTAACATGGTATTAGAGACACGAGAAAGACCTTGGTTCAAGTCTTGCCATCAACCTACGAAAATCGTACCCATGACAGACCTTCAATGAAATAAATGAATCCCGCAAGGGTGTGTACTAAAAACAATTAAATAATAAATTTGGCCCCTCTTTATAGCTTAAGCTTTTAATGAGACGGTATTAAATGAAATGAAAGACAGAAAGAAAGCAACCAGATCCCTCGCTGTCTGAAACAGTTCTCTAACATTTGATGCACTTTGGCCCACCCAGAGACCAGCTTCCAACTGTTGAGCTTTAATTTCAACAACAGGCACTTTTGCTTCTGCTGCTATAGCTAATGCTAGGGATGTTTTCCCAGTTCCTCTCTCGCCAACGATGAGAACACCCTGTGATGTCATGGTTGTACAATTCAGACAAAGGTATAAGCTGTAATATCTTAGCCTAGCGAAACATCAAGACTGAAATCATGATGGGTACAAATGTTAAGCAAGCACTATGAATTGATTGCCTATAAAACATACTCCATAAACAAGTTAATGTCTTGTTTAGCTTGACCACACAAAGAAGAAAAAAATGTATTTAAATGTACTCCATAAACAAGAGAATGTCTGTCACATGCAAAGGATGTCTCAAAAACGACATACCCTAGGTGCACGAGCTCCCATTTCTTGAAATACGCTAGGATTCTGCAGAGACGCCACAACTTCATTGATTTCTTCTCTCATAGATTCAACGCTAGTAAAGTCTTTCAACCGTATGGGAGGATTTTTAACCCTCTGAAGTTAAAGAAAAAATGAGGGCTTTGGCAATTTAATATAGCAGATGTCGACACAAGTCACACAACAAGAAGATAAATTAAGAATAGAATGAGAACCTTCATTTTATCAAAAGCAGTGCTTATTGGGTCAATACCATCTTTCTTCTTGCGTTTTATTCTCTTCATCCTATATTTAAAATAAGCTTTCTGCAAAATAGCATAAATGTAATAAATGTATAATCTAGTGGGCAGTCATTTATACATTAAAACTTATATAAATAAAGGTTTGTCAATAACTGGTTTGCTTTCCTGTTGAATGCTGCATAATTCTTCAAAATCATTAAATGCAAAAACAATCGTAATTTCATCAACACTTTTAGAAGCAAGGATTTTTGCATTAAACTATTCGCATCATTTAAACTGAAGTCTAGGAGAGGGTAAGTCCAGAACGAGTTGAGAGTGTCAGAATCATAATAAAAATAGTGACTAACTTCAATCTGCCATCCACATATGCATGAAACAATTCGTATTGAAAATTCAGTAGCAAGGGTAAAATTGTACCACTCTCCGTAACTTCCTTAGGTTGGGATCTCTCCGCAAAGGCCCAAAACCAAGAATTCTTGGAATTTTCCTCTTCATATATCGGAACACATTAAACAATATGTATCCATATATGATAGTTCTAACTAAAAACCAAAAGTACCACTGAAATTCATCTTTTTTCCTTGATTTAAAGTTCGTTTCAGCCTCAGATTGCCACTTCAAGTACCAAGTTGAGCCAACAGATACATCTGAATACTCTGGCCAAGCCATACCCAACTGCATCCTCACCTGTAGCAAAAATCAAGAGAATTGTCCAAAAAGTATTAAATCAAGGATCCCACAGCAAAAAGTAATATCTGTAAGAGATAATTATAAGACTGCACAAAGAGAAAGGTATCAGAATATGGTACTTGAGTTATCAGAAACAGCTACTCAGTCAGTTACCTGATAAGGAATAATGAACTCCACAACAGGGAAAACGATCATCATCATTATGTCGTCATTAATGTTTTTTATTTTTTTGAAAGTCCACTCTTTTGCATATGAAACAATGCTACTATTCCAAAATCCATTAAAGCACTGATAGGATATCCTCGTTATTAAGAGAAACTGTTGATGCAAATCTAACTCCGAAAAAGGAATCCACATAAGCTGAACTGCAGTAGGGATGCCAGCTGCAATCATTCTCAAATACAAACCATCAAACCCACCAAAATCTTCAAACAGCATGTCATATTCCTGATATGAGATTAATAACATCAAAAGCCTCAAAAACAAATTTTCAAATTTGAAATGAAAGAGAAACTGTGCAAATAGCACCCTACTTTAACATCTACATAATACTCCTTGTCCATTCCCTTGAGTGTGATATACATGGCAGCCCAGTCATGCCTGATTAGAGCACTCTGCACAACTTTCTTGGACACAGCATAAGGAACAGCTATTGGGTCCATCTCCCACCTATTCCGTTCTTCATTATACCAAGTCTTTGAGTCTACCCTATCCCGATACAGAAGGATGCGTTCCTACAATTAACATTTCCAAGGCATGGATGATGAACTTCCAGGAAAGAAAACAGCAGTTTTTGTAAGATGCAAAAAAACTGAAACTCCCACATAAATGTAAACAAATGCCTTTGAGAAGTTATAATAACAAAAAAATGAGGCATGTTTAGACAGTACGACTTGCATGTATTTAATGAACTGGCAGAGCAGTAGCCTCAATTCTAAGACTATTGAGCAGTTTTTTTTCCATCACAGCATGCCATACAAAAAGCAAACGTGATATTTACAGAATTTCACAAGAGGTTCAAATGCTTTTTGTATTGGATTAAAAAGACTGATGTTTTTATCAAAAGAGAAAAATGAAAATGAATAAGGCCAATAAGGCTTCTCATCCACTTAACTGACGCAAACAGAAGCACAATTTCTTACAGTAGTGCCCTAGAGCATCTTACTTCTGTGAATTTCTAGAACGACTTGACACAATACCAAGTGAAACAAATGTTTCGTATTTTACTAAAATCTCACCAGAGAATAAGATGCCTTTACCAATTGTAATGCATGATCAATTAAAAAGTGACCAGAATTAAAAAGCATTTGTTGGTAAGGAATGAAGGTAGAAAGTCGGGCAATTGATCGTAGTGATTATATTTTTTTAGAGGGAAAAAGATATGACCGTGATTCCATGACACCAAACTAGTGCTGAAATTTATAGTATTATCAATAAATTAATTTGGTACTGTTCCAGCATATGGGCATGTAGTGCATATATAAACTAGATTATTACAACTATTTTTCCTGTAAAACCTTACCTGTCTTTCAGCCACATACTTTTTACATAGTTCAGAATTTTCCAGCAAATTTCTTTTGAGGTCTGCCTTAACTTCCTCACGCCATTTCTTCCAACCATGAAACAAATGGAGGCTAACGGCTTTTGGAACTATGACTTCCTTCTTTCCAAACATCCATTTCAACTCAATGTCTGGGAAGCCCTTCACAACCTCATCCATTGGAGTCATTGCTAAAATACGTCTCTCAACACCATGTTTTTTCATACGTTTTCTAATGCTAGTCTCCAGGTTCTTTTGCATCTCAGCTGACTCCCTGAGTACCAGTTGTATCCGATGAGAAAAAGCTGTTGAATCTTGATTAAAGAGATATCCTGAATCCTCATTTTGCAAAGCACTTGGCAAAATTATTTGCTCCCATAATTGTCTCTGTGCACGTTGCAGTTCTTCCTGAATCTCGACTTTGGGAAGCTTGGTAACAGGACCTTTCGGCAAGCTGTGAGCACATATGACCAAAAGCTAGAATAAGCCATGAAAGTGGAATCAGGTCCCAGCAGTAAATATCATATATATTGCAGCATAAGGACAATACCTGCATAGACTAAGGGAACTTGAAATTGCTTAAATGTGCAGTTTCAAGCGACAGAGTAAAGTAAACACTACTAAACTTCAGAACTCTTGAGATCATGCCAGAAAGATTAAACAAATTAAAGAAAAATCCATGTATCTGTTGCCTACAAAACGATACTTCGAAATAAAAGAAAAGCTGCCTTTGCAATTGTAGGTAGTTGATTGATTAAACAACAAACTAAGCCTTGTTATCCATAAATTTGGATCAACTACATGAATCCCTCTTTTGCCACTCCCTTGAGTTCAACACATTCTACCCAACGCAACTAGATCTTTAGCAAACACAACGGGCCAGGTTAGATTCTAACCCTCCTTACATGTTCAACAGAGATTGCACAACTCTTATGAATAGGAACTCTTTTAGGTCTATGCAAAACATTTCCTCGCCACCTAAATCGGTGTTTCCTTAGTTTATCCTCAATCAATGTCACTCGTGGCACTTATTCTCGTTTCTTAATTTATCCATTTTAGTATGTCCACTCATCCATCTTAGCAACCTCCTTTCTGCTACTTTCGTCTTAGGAGTCCTTGAGCAGCCCAACAATCATTACACAATGCATAGCAGCTCTAATAACTCATTTTTAGAACTGACCTTTTAATTTTATGGGTATCTCCTTATAACACAATTCCTGTAGCAGGTCTCCATTTCATCCAACCCGCTCTAATCGCATGCATTACATGCTCTTACATTCTTTCTTCTTTTTTTTTTTTTTTTTTTTGTGTGTGTTTTGGTTCTTCTCAACCTAATCCTTTAAATTTCAACATATATTCCTTCAGAGTTCTAAATTACAATATTTTTAATCTCATCAATTAAATTGTATCATCAGGGAATAACATACACAAGGCAACTGATTTTGCTAAGCCGCTGTTTGACAACCATTATTTCAAAACATCGCATCGTGGCACATTAAACTCCAACGAGCAATTCAATCCAATTAAGACTATAAAAAGTGAGCATACGAATTTCAAGATTATTCTGCTTAAATGAACCATCATCTTGCGGGGGCAATCCCATATCGAAAAAAAAATGAAAATATAGACCAACTTATTAGGGTTTGGGCTACTCCTCTTCACAAGATTGACCTTTTAAGATGGACCCCAAGTCTTAACAATGTTATTCTAGTATCACATACTCCCTCAGCTTCAAAATGAATGGGATAGTTTGAATTTTCTGGTCAACCAAAACCTTTTGGAGGCAATATTTCATTTCATTTATTTTACTTGACGACAAAACTACTTTCGTAGTGCTAAAATTCAAATCATATACTGCCATTCAGAACATATTAGGAACAAGAGACTCGAAAAAATCTAAAATATTCCAGACTAAACCATTTAATCTACTGGCAAAAGTCACATCCATTCACTTTGAAATTGTGAAATCCTCATATGAGTATTTTACAGAACAACAGATCTTGAGATACATTATTGAATGCAAAGTCACCAACTCTTTAAACTTGCACATCAATCATTAACCTTTTCAGCATCCAGAACATACTTGAAACTTGCAAATCATGAATGTAGCTCGTCGTGATCTTTCCAGCATAGAGGAAACACTTCAAATTAAAATGAAACATAGCTTCTGTCTATACAACCACAAACTGATAAAGTTTCAATCTCTCGGTTATTTAAGAATATAAAAACAGTTATTTATGTTACCTCTGAATGTTTTGCTGCCTCATTTCCCGTGAGAAGCCCTCAACCAAGGCCTCACACTCCCTCTCAATAAACAAAAGCTCCCTGACACCAATGCTCAAGGCCAAGGTCTCCTTCCTCATTATCGAATCCTCAATCTCCTCAATTCTCTCCCAAATCCCATTATACTCACTTTCCCATTGCCTCATTTCTTCCTGCAATCTCTCAATTCTTTCATCTCCTCCTTTCGCTTTCCTCGTCGAATTCTCTTCTTCCCTTTTAGCATTCAATATTTTATCCTCAATCACCTCAGAGCTCTTCATCAACTCTGCCTTTTCCCTGTTCAAAACCCTCATCTCAGCATAAAGTCCGTTCATTATCTCATCTTGCAAGGCTTTCTTGGTCGTTTTGACCTCCTTCAACGCATCCTGGACATTTTCAAAATTCTCTTGGCCAGGACTTTTGGCATCCTCTATTGTCTTGAGCAGCCTAGCTACAATCTCTAGTAATTTCCGAGTACAATGTGAGTACTTGTGACCTTTTTCCTTTTTCTCTTCACCCTTAGTTTTCCTCCCAAATAATCCACGCACAACCGCTGAAGGTGTAGCAACAACTGCAAAAGCAGGTTGCCGGAACCCCGAAACTGGGCAGAATAACCCGAGAACAATACAAAACAATGTATACACTACAGGCTTCACAATGTCAACTGCATTCTTGTCATTACGTCGATCAAAATTGGGTGGGATTATCCTCTGTCGCGGTTCAATCTTGTTAATCTTATTAATAACAGATGACTGGACAATTTGAAGTGAATATGGAGGTTTTCTGTGTGAAAAGCATTTAGCTGAAAATGAGAAATTTCGAAAGCGGTTTGTTTTGAGTTTGGTTTTCAATTTGGGTTTTGGGTTCGAGTGATGAACTGGGAAAGTGAATAAGAGAGTTTGATGGGGAGAAAATACAGCGGATTTCATCTGCACGTCTGGAATCGAAGATGAAAGGATTTGGACAGTGTGTTTTCAATTTCATCGGCAGAGAGAAAGAGATAAGCCCCGCCGATGTGGGTTTTGGGGTTTAGAATTTAGCCCGCGATGGTCACCAAGAAGGTGAAAAAAATAAGAAGAAAATGAAAATGCTCTTGAAAATGTTTATTATTTATTTATTTATTTATTTTTTTTTTTTAGAAAAGGATAAAAAAAAAAAGGGACCTGTAAACTTCATTATGACTTACTTGATTATTCAATTTTTATCAAAATTTACTAAAAATTTGATTTTAATTCTCACGACGTAAATTAGGAAAACTGATATCCTCTGGAATTCTCCAAACTTACCTTGCATATTTTTATTTTATATTTCTCAACTCATATCATATTTAAATAATAAAATAGAACAATAAAATAAAAAAATTTAGAGCTCCCATCCCATTTTATTGTAAAAATACATTTTGAAATAGTATATTGATGAAGAACTGTAAAAAAAATAAAGAAAAATTTTGATTTTGCATATAATATAATTTTATTAAAAAATGTATGGTTGAAAAGAATAGATAAAAATATATTTTGAAAATAATGTAGATCAAATAATAGCCTAATCTCATCTCCAACCTGACTCGAAAATCCTCGATAAAATGGGATGGTAAATTGGGAATGATTGATTTAGCTTTGTTCTGTACCATTGTCACCCTTATTGTAGATAAAATTTATTGGAAATCATTCTCGAGTTTATTCATTAACTAATATTATATAAAGAGCAATCATTTCAACTTTCATGCCACAAAAGATGACAAGTAATACAATCTTGCTTCATATACATCAAGTTTGACATTGTTATGAAATAGTAAGATTTATACATTTATTTTAACAACAATTTAAATAATAAATGTTGCCGTTTTTAACACATCAAACAGTGTCAACTTTAATATACACTTGAAACGTATAATTAATACAACTGATTTATATAATGCCCATGTTTGATCATATTATTTTTCATTAAATAATAATCTATTTTTCGCTCTCTTCTTATTAATAATACATTTTTCAATAGAATAATATTACACGTAAATAAAAAATTCTTTTTTTAACCAAATATTTTTCAAAAAAATTATATTTCTCTCGTTATAATGTGAAATAATGGAGGCGAACGGGCACATTACAATGTTGACGTGTTGAAGTGTTAATGTTTTTTACTCAGATGTATGAAATGGTTACTATATTTAGACTCTTTCTATGTGACATTTGTGAGATTGTTGAGACGCTCCAGTTTGGCCCAATTAATTGTTATTATTTAAAATTATAGTTTTTGAAATTGCGATTTTTTGAAAAATATGTGGTTAAAAAGAAGAATTTGTTTTCGATTTACATATAATATTATTTTATTAGATAATGTTGATTGATAAAAAGAAAGAGAAAAATAGATTACAATTTTAATATGGCCAAATGGGAAAAATAATGATGACTCATTGTAATTGTCTAACTATTATTACACCTTCATATAAAAGTAGAGTATGTTCAAGGAAAAAACAAATACATGTTTAGTATTTTACCGTTTTTGTATTTACGATAGATTAGAAATTAGTTTTTATTCATTTAGACAATAATATTGTTTTTCTTTTATGCCAATAATAATATTGCTTCTTTTATATATATATATAAAAGTTGAATGTAATATAATAAGAAGTGAAAAAAAGTAATAATTCAAGATTCTGAGTGTGTATTTCCTTGTAAAAATAACTCCTAGACATAGGATATCTATAGGATTTATTATCTGAACATAATAGTAAGGTTTATCTAAACATTTCGATAACTCTAAATAGTCATCTAGAATTATCACAACTATTTGCACAACAGTTGTCTCATTAAAAATCTAGCGTGACAAAAATTCAAAGTGATAAAAATAGCAAATTAGGGGGAAAAAGTCCAATTAATTATAAAATGTTTAGAGTAATAAAATGTTGCATCATTGAAACATTGTCAAGAAAATTAAATGAGACAAAATATTAAGTTAAGAAAAAAGAGCACAAATACTCTCTTTAATTTCAATTGATAAAAATTCTTGTATTGAGTTTTCACGTTAATGTATTCAATATCACAATACCGGTGAAGCATATTTCATGTTTCTTGTTATGGCTTTCAAACAATATGATCTTCATATAAAATATTTATCAAATTTTGATAATTGTAGTAACATGATTGTTCAATAAAAAAATATATCTTGTTGTTCTCTTCAAGAGTTTCGTACACAATTCGTAACTTATAAGAGTACTAATTTGAGGATAAATGTCTTGTAATTTATGAATTTTTATTTTATAAAGAATATATATAGTTAAAATCATGCTAGGAAAAAATACATGAGAAAAATTATCTTCCAAGGAAAAAGATGCATTATCTACTTGTCTGGATATCCCTTTTTTCCGGTGGATTCAGAGCAGAGTTCCTCCGGGCTGCAAGGCAATTTACGCTTGACATTTGGTGGTTTCTTAAGCATGCTTGCACCGTTTGGGAAAAATTAAGGGGTTAATTCTCTTTGTATTTCAGTTTTATATTTTAAATTTTAAATTCATTTTGAGTTGTGTTTTGAATGTCCATTTTGAAATTGTTAAAAATACATTCTTTTTGACATTTTGAAAAATTGTTTTGAAAACACCCAAAACACGTTTTAAAAATTTTAATTTGATTATAACTAAAAACATTTAAAATGACAAATTTGTCGTTTTGAATTTTCTTATAAATTTTTAACTTGTTTTCAAAAACACGTTTATGAAAATGGAAAAGAAAAAACGCTTTTTCACTGTCTTAGAAAATCGAAAACAGAAGAAAATTGAAAAGAAAACGCATTTTCACTGCTTTAGAAAATCGAAAACAGAAAACGGAACATTTTGTGAATTCTCAAACTGATTTTTTTGAAAATTATGCCACGGTTTGGTGACCTCCACAGCTTGCGAAAAGGTAGGCAGGGGGAGGCTCAACAGGAGTACATTCCGTTTGGTCCGATTTACGGCTAGAAGGAATAGGTGCATACTGAAATAGTGACAAATATTTGCACAAATTAATTGTCATTACTAAATTTTTAAAGAGGGTAAGAGAAAATATACACCACAGTTTAGTAAGAAGCGCAAATTAGCCAGTGAACATTGCAATCCAGTGAACAAGGCACAAAATTGGTGATGCATTTTACTAAAGGTTCAAATCTCTCATAATGCTGCAACTTTCTGAACTTTATTTGGACGAGATCCAGAATCAGAAGAACGAGAATGCTTTCCATTGAAGTGCCTACCGCCTCTGTTGTGCTTTCCTCCCCTGTAAAGCAGTGGAAATTGTCTCAGGACCAAGTTGGATAGACGATAATTGTTGGGGGTGGGGGGGTACACGTAAGACTTCCTCAAAATTGGATATAAAGTGTCTTTATTTTTCAAAATGTCAATATGACGTTGGACAGAAGCTGCAATGCGTTTACTTGGAATGGAGTGGGAGGCGGGGAAATTGGAGAACAGTGCCAATTTAAATAAGAGTATAGCGTGTTCACGACTTTTAATTGAAAATTTTTAGAGGTGGGCTCATTTTCACTTGACTACCAAAAGATGCCCTTCTAAAAAATTTCCCAACAGTCTCTTCTCACAATAGCTATAGAGAGACTAAAAGGACACTGGTTTTGTACCTTCCGCGGTTGCTTTTGAAATTGTCACGGTGCTTCTCCTGACTAGTACGAAGTAAATTCCAGTATTCCCTCTCAGCATCCCCTAACATCACAGCTCGGTAAGAAACAAATTTACTACACATCGTATGGTAACCAAAAAACCTATCTCTGTTCAAAATTGATATAGCATTTAAGAAGCCATTGAGAATTGAAACAACACAAGTATTAGCCAATTAACAATTAAAGCATGCCTACATTGGCTTACAGTGTCTATACACGGACCAGTGCTATGGAAAGAGCACGGATGTGAAGTTTCTAGCAACCAATAGCAAGTCAGGCTAATAAAATATGGAAAGTACTAGTACGTTTAAGTAATTGTTTTTTGTTTCTAACTTTAACCATTGAAAAACATTCTATTTTAAAACTAATTTACTTTAAGCAAACTTTTCTAAGATTAGTCAAACAATTTCATTGTAATCACTATTCCACCGAAGTCACGGATGCAGTGGGCAATATTCTGAACAGCAAAGATATTTACGTAAACTAGTTAACTCAAAGTAAGTTTCAGTTTAGAAAGTTACCATGCAATGTACATCTACATCGTCTTTAAGTGCAATGAATACAAAATGCCAAGAGAAAATGAAACGAAGGAAAAGCAAGAGCTTGCCACTAACCAGTTACTGGATCCAGGGTGGCCACAAAATTTTTAACGATCAGACCACCTTCCTCTGCAAGCACAGCAGCAGCACGTGCTTTCTGAGCAGTTCCAGCGTCTTCAAACCTTACATATCCTGCGTCTGATCCAATCTTGAAATCGATGAACTAAAAGACCGAATGTTAGATTAAACTGCAACAGTTGGGAAAGATAATTCCTTACAAGACATTCCAGCAAAGCATAATTCCAAGCATGACTAAATAGCACAGTTTACAATGTTACAAGAACAAGGTTTAAAGACCAAGACCAAGAACAAAAAATAAAATGCCCCTCCTTGTAACCTATTTTTTGACCATACTGCTAATAAAGACTGATAATTTCAGAATTAATAATATTAGGATATTATTATTAACTGCATCATCACACAAATCAAACCAAAGGTTACATTCATGATAGGACAGATGCTACACTCAAATAGAGGTTGTATTGTGGAAAACTTCTTCTGTACATGGCATGTTTAGGGAAAGAAATCAAACGAGATAAAATTGATGAAAAAAGATTCTAGGAATGATGACAAGCTATAATGTGATTGTGCTTTGACTCTTTAACCATGAAATGGTCTGGGTAGAAATCTCAAAATATGGTACGCAAGCCAGGATAAATCAACAAACGAAATGCAATTAACAAGTTAATGCAATGTAACAATCAAATAAATTATGAATAGAAACGTATATGGAGTCCACACATAACTAGTACTCCTAAGCAAGGACTGCATGACATCCCAGGCAAATACAATGAAGAGGACCAAAATAATACCTTAACAGTGCCAAACTTCTGGAAAATACTTTTCAGGTCCTCTCGCAGAACAACATCTTTATTATCCTTGTACTCAGCAATGGTTGATTTTTCTTCGCCAACACCTTTAGATTCCTGAACTTCATTCTCTGCTCCAGTGGTATCTTCTTCATTTTCTTCATCACCCTCAACATTGTCTTTATCATTTCCTTCATCTTTAATGTCTCCTGACATCTTTTGTTCAGGCTTCTCAGTGATATTCTGTGGCATAGCCTGTTCTCCATCTGTTTCAGGGGCACCTCCAATATTGTTCACTGGTGCAACATTAACATTCTGTTCCTCAGAACCTCCAGAGATCCTCTTCAGCTTAAACGCAACAATTAAGCCTTCAGGATAGCTGAGATCATCAAAACCATCAAATTAACAGTAATAAGTGTAATTTTTTAAACAATTACGATATATTATTTAGCCCATGTTTGGTTTGGCTAAAAATCATATTTCTGGTAAATTTTGATAAAAAAAATAATGAAATGTGTGGTTGACAAGTTGATAAAAGTTGTGGCTCCCATAAGATGTTGAAAATGAGTTTTAAGAAAAATGAGCCAAACAGGGGCTTAGTATAATACTCACTCTGGTCTAGCATTGGCCTTGTTATTACGGTTTGAACCCACTTGAGAACGAGTTTTCTCAACTTCTTCCTCTTGCTTAGCCCTTTCCTCGTCAAAGTCCTTCCTGAATCCCCAGGGGAAAAGGCACACATGAGAAATGAGAGTGAGAGAGAGAGAGAGACTTGCAGGCATACACAAAGAATGACAAGAATCGAGCTTCAAGATGAAGTTATTGAAAATATGAATCATTGAAGTAAATGGGCGCTTAAGATGATTTTGCAATCATTGAGTACCATTAGAATGACTGTACAATGATAAAAAGAAGGCAATTTCATTCTGACATTGAACATAATAGTGTAGTATAATGTTTTGTTCACTTCATGAAATTGGCAAAGAAATTAAAACAGCAAATGAAATCACAAAAACCATGAATCAAGTATATGCTGGCGCTTTGCTGAGAACTAATGCTTGTGTATATCTCTCATAGGGCTCAGCTACTAGAGTGGGGGGTGTGCTGTCCCTGTTGAGCTGGGCCCTTCCCCATAAGGCCCACAGTCAGGACTCCGTTAGGTCCAAAGCCGGCCAGTAATGGACCTACTTAAAGTTCAAGAAAATTATCACAAGTCAAACAGCAAGCAAACCACACAGAATCCCATCTTTTGTAACCTGGCTGGTGAACCATTATTTAGCAATCAACTACCACCCCCCAAACCCAAAACACACACCCCACTCATCATTGTCAAACCACGTGGTGCCTAAAAAAGAGGTCATAAGGCTGCAGAATAAGAAAAAACTCAAGAGGGATAACAAATGCAAGTTAATGCCTACGCAACATCCCTTGCTACATATATTATGACAACGAACCTGTTGGTTTGGCAAACAATTTGCCCAAAAATCAAAAAGAGTTTGGCATTCCATGGAAACATCCATAATCAATCTGAACATGACAGAGTTCTTTCTGAATAGTTTCCTTAAATGAGTAATTAGAAGCAAATGAACGTACATAAAAACAACAGCCTAGGAAAGATTTTCTTACTTTGGTCTCAGTTCTAATTCAACCCCTGCATAACTCAAGCTTTGCTTCAAAACATTTGCAGCATCTTCCTCAGTGGAGAACTCAATAAGGGCAGTTCCAGAAAACAACCTTTTGTCAGCAACATGTCGAGGTAGCCTCACACTATTAACCTAGAATTTTGCACAAAAATTCAGCTATAAATTATCACATGATTTATCCTCTCTTAAGCAAAAAGGTGTGTGAAATTTTAAGCAATATATGCAAAAATGCTAATGACAGAACTCAAATTTCTTCTTGAGGCTTAAGGATGATTTTTGTTAAATCATGTTCAATTTCTAAATGCGACCATAGTTCCCTTTTATGTCTTTTATTTAGGGAAATGCATACCCATGAAGTAAAATGTTGCACTACTTAAGGTTCAGATAGGCTAAATAATTGCTTTATAGTCGATAATCAATGAAATTGGAGTATTATATACTACCTTAGCGTACTTGTTAAAGAATAATTCTACATCTTCAAGTTTCACATCATACTCCAGTGGTGAGGCAGCAATTGTTCTGACATCCAATTGCTCTATAACCTCCTCCGGCTTCGCCAGCTCGGTAACTCTACCAACCTTCTTGCCTGAAAAATAAAACAGCTATGAATGCACAGACTTGGTATCAATTATGTAAATAGCATTCTTCAAACTATAGACTAGTCTTTCTAATTCTTCTACATAAGTTCAAATTATGAAAAACCCACCATCTTCAGAAACCTTAATGAAAGTAGAGGTTCTCAGAGTTTCAGCTACAGCTTTAACTGTGTCTTCAGACACATCTTCTGGCTTCGCATCTCCCAAGCCCAGATGACTTCTCATCCGAGAGAATGAGCATATCAACGCCAAACTTACCACTAAAAGTTTCAGTTAAGAAATCAAATGTTCAAAAGTAACAAAAAAACAAAGCTTTATAACTTTGCCCTTGTTTGAGCCCCAAAAATTCATTTTTGAACAGTATTTTGTTGGAGATTGCGTGGCTAAAAAGTAAAGAACTTTTTTTGATTTACGTGTAATATTATTTTATAGGAGAATGTGGGGTTGAAAATGAGTTTTGGAAAAATGAATTCTAGGAAAAAAGGGGGCCAAACATGGTGTTTAACTAAAATCCCACTATTTTACTGAAACTAAAGACCAAAAAGAAACAATTAGGATTCATAATAGTCAAAAAGTAATTAATCATTTGTTGAAGAGTATGTTTATGTGGTGATTAAACCAGATTACACAGACATAGACCTCAATGCAAATCAAGGGAAAAATGAAATCTTGCAAGGAATTCCACCTCCGAGCAAGGTACAAAAAGCAAAGCACGAGATATAACATAAATGCGAATTGTCTAAACCTTCAATAACTGTGCCCTGATCTAGCACAGTAATATACAAAATATTATTGTTATTATAAGGTTCAATTATAAATTTGATTATACGGATTCTTCAATGAGGAACAATAACCCAAAATGAAAAACAAGAATCTTATACACAAAGAAATTCTCATATCTCCATTATTTTTGGGGGGAGGGGAGATAAAAACGTTCCTGTTTGACATCCTATTAGCCCTTCTCCCAAAAATTGCTAGATATTTATGTATAAAATGATTTAATTTCAAATTAATTGCGTAGTAGCACACATGTAGAAATACATGTATACTACTATATGTGTTTTCTGCACATGTGCAAGAAAAAAATATTACTTATTCTAAAGGTGACTCTTGCTCTACTGTGACAACAAGTAACTTACTTTAAATTTTAAATCAATAAATAATTATTTCTTTAATGACCTTTTTATTTGTTCATATATAAACGGACTTATTAGTGACCTTTTTTTTTAAGTAAACATGATCTTGATATAGGAAAGGATACTTCCATCGTCACTTTCATTGATGGTGTTCCTGAGAAATTTATCCCTTGGAAGATTACTGTCACTGAAATAAAACTCTACCTGCAATACAAAAAACAAAAAAAAAATTCAATTTTTTTTATTCACAAATAAAACGAAAGGAAAAGAAATCGAAACGAAGATGTACCTGGCGAATGACTTTCTTTACAGTTTCTTCATCTAAAGATGGCTTCGCCATTGATGCTGTACTATTTTTGAGAGGGAGGGGGAGAGAGGTGCGAAGGTACCGGTTTAGGGTTTTGGAGGTGAAGAGGGCTTTTGAGGATTTTTTGGCATTTTAAAAGACGAGACCGGACTTACTTTAAATAAATAAATAATAATAAGGGTAATTGCAGCAAAAGCCCCCAAACCTTTGAAACATTAACATAGTTTTTCCAAACCTTTAATTTGTTGCAGCATCACTCCTAATCTTTTCAAATATTGCAGATGAAGCCCCTTTGGACAGTTTTCATCCATGATTCTTTCATTTGACCAACAATTTAAATTTAACCACATTTTTAATATTTTAAAAAGAGACAAAAGAGTAATTTTTCATTTAAATAATTAAATAAAAAAAAACAAACACACACAAACAATCTTCTTCTTTTACTTAACCCTTACCATCACCCACCCCCACTTCAAACCCAACATCCACAACGACCTCCGCCACCTCCACCTCAAACTTAAACGCCCCATTAGAAGAACATAAAGAAAGATTAATCAATAATTTGGTTTTAACTTTCCATGAAATGCTTGAACACCTCACTTGATCTCTAAGAATATATCATATTATATTTTTGGTTTTTCTTCACTAATTAAAGGCTATAACTTAGCCTTTGGATCTGTGGTCTCAGCCCGATCTACATTTTTATGAAAATTTGGTAAATAGTGTTTGTTTGCTCTAGTCTAGAGCTCTGGTTCTGTTTGAGGATTCTTTGGTACAGTTGTATCAGTAGCAATATATAATAATTGAAAAGCCTTAAAGGAAGAAAATCCTCAAAAACGCATTCACAAAATTACTGAAAACTCGTATCACAAATATGTTCCAGCCACCAAAATGATCAATTAAACAACAATTACCAAATCCCATATTCCAAATTCCTCCCAGCAACCATAAAAAACAATTAATCAAAAATCAAATCAAAACATTCTGAAAATAAGTGGAAGCTTTTGGTAGAACTTTTCTGAAAATCCTATCTTGTAAGATAGAGAAATTTCCTTGTTTTGCGTCTGAATTTACTTATGTTAATATAGATTCTATATAATTCGAAGAAGCGGACGAGTATTTCAACTGTACTCATGGATCGGTTAATAGATCAAGGTTGCCCTTTGACGCCTCTATTTCACGCCACAGATCTTCAGCTCCACCGCCAGCAGAATCTTGAAGATGAACAAAGTGAAAATAGCAATATGAACCGCATCCTAAAGCAAGATCGTGACGATAATTACGATGTTTTCACCACCACTAGCGGCAGCGGCGAGGGAAAAGCTAGTGCCTGCCACCGGAGAAGGAGAAATGACAAGAAGACCTAGAGGTAGACCCACGGGTTTAGATCCCATGTAATTGAGGTCACCGACGGTTGCGATATTCAAGAAAGTGTGTCCACTTTAGCAGTTTAGCTACACGGCGGCATAGAGGTATTTGCATTAGTGGCAACGACACTATGAATAAATCCTTGATTAATCTTTCATTATGTTCTTCTAATAGGGCATTTGGTTTTGAGGTGCAGGTGGAGGTGGCGTTGGTCGGTGTGGATTTTGGATTTGAGTTGGGGGTGGACGAAGGTGAGGGTTGAGAGGAAGAAGACGATTGTGTGAGTACGTTTTATTTATTTATTTATTTATTTATTTAATATGATAAATGAAAATTTCCTCTTTTACTCCTTCTTAAAATATTAAAAATGTGGTCAAAGTTAAATTTTTTGTCTACTGGCAGAATTATGGATGAAAACTGTTCAAATGAGCTTCACCTGCAACATTTGAAAATGTTAGGGGTGACGACTGCAACAAATCAAAAGTTGGGAGAAAGCCTACTAATGTTTCAAAGAATAAGGGCTTTTGCTGGAATTTTCCTAATAATAATAATAATAATAATAATAAATTTAACCTTTTAATTTTAAAAGTCACCAGTGCTATGTTGGTTCCTAAGTTTTAAATATATTGGTTCTTAACTTTTTAAATTTTTATTATCTATTAATTAGTTGAGTAATTATTAATTAAAGAGTTAAACAAGAAGTTCTCGCGAGTATTTATTTTTATCTTTTTATTTTTTTTATTTATTGAATGGTCACATGGTTAAATTAAATGAAAAAAACATCTTGTGTTACTTGATTAAGTCCACATTTGAGCCCATTTATAGAGAAAGCGTGATTAAAAAGTAGCGAAAGTTTTTGAATTTACGTGCAAATTATTCTACTGAGAGGATTTGTGATTAAAAACGAATTTAGAGAAAAATGAATTTTAAAATATGAGGCACAAACGTAAATAAACTGAAAATGAAGTTGCACAAACCATGCCTTGAATCAAGATGAGACTTCTATCGAGGACAATTACTCCTAGCCATCGGTGAGGGTAACACTGGTCATTAGGGTAATATTGCATCCTATCTTGCAGCTCTTCTAACGGACGTTGCTATGTATGTATTTCATGCTTACGGTAGATCTCTTCAAGGTAGGATGTAGCATTTATTTGGGATAATTTTATTCAAATAAAAAAATGATTTTTTTCCTTCTAAAGAATGTTTTTGTAAAAATTACGAATTTTACGAAATGTATGGTTGAATATGATTTTGGAGAAAGTGATTTGAAAAAAATATCTTTAATATGTGCTTGCTTGTCTTTATTATGTATATATCTATTGTACTTTTCATATCTTTCTTTTGCTATTTTCTCAAAATTTACTTACTTTCTCGCTTAGATATTATATGTATGCTTGTTTTATTATGGATATGGTGGGAGCATTGCCTCTTGTGACTCCTTCCGATCTATCGAGCTCATTCACCCACCATACAGTTCCTAAACTATGAGTTACAATATCTTTTCATTTGTTACCTTGCTCCTTGTTGATTTTTACTATCACATTAGTTTTCTTCTCTGTATTCATTGATGACCCATCACTATTGAAATTGCTGAATGAAATTACGAGGTTCGATTCAAATTACACCTAGAGGACGGTGAATATGTGATTATGCAGAATTAATAATTAAATAACAATAAGTCACTTTTAATCATTTTTAGATGATTGACCAAATAGTCCAATTTTTCCTATGTTAAATTACCGCAGTTATATGAAAATAGTAATAACACAAATAATGATCATGGAGAAACCCCAACTGGATAAAAACTCCGGACACTTTACCAGCCAACAACCCACTATAAATGAATTATGAACTTACAGTCCGCTAGACACAACCACCACTAGTACTTTCTGACATCCTAACTGCAATTCCCACAGCCCTCTTGGATTGTTTGCTCCTGCACCAACTCCTGACTTAGAATTCGTCTATCTCATGTGGATCACCGAAGAACGTTGCATTCTCCACTCCAGTCACATTTCCTTGATCTTCAGAACTCTGACAGATGTGTATGAAGTAGCAGTTTGGTATTTGGATTACGTGAGTTATGTTTTCAATGCTAAGACCAAATCAAACCAACGAAGATTGAAAGCTATGGAAGATTTTGATGGAGATGATATGAAGCAGTAAATGTTTTCTCAATTTTCAACCTTTCGCAAAATCGTTCAGAGGCTATCTGATATTTATACTGTGGGTTTAGGAATGAATTGACCGGATAAAAAGCCTAAAAATGCGAATTAAAATTTTTTGGATTACCTCGTCGCTAGAACGAAAGTTGGGCGACATGCGAGCGACAGTGTATCGCTCGAGTGAGGGCAAGGCGACAGGCTAGCGACAAGGTTTCTGTTTTTGCCACTTGAGCAAAATCATGACGACAGTCTAGCGAAATTGCGGCGTCGCTTTTTTCTTATTTCCATTATCGAACCCTAGACCTAATACAATTCAATTAACAATATTTACAACTTATTCCTTAACTTTTACAACAATTAAATCTAGTCCTTTTGTTCATAAATTTGCCAATTACATTAAAAACCTAACAAGCTCCCCATTTGGTATTCTGTGACAAAACTACAAGTCTAAAGTCAAGTTAGTAAAAAAAAAAATAGACTCAAAACAACGACTACTACCAAACCAGCTGTTTTCGCTGAAATGTGTTTTTTTATCAAAACCTATTTTCTAAAACAGACAACTCAAAACTCAGTGTAAAAGCACGTGAGACAATAATATGGATAAACACAGTTCAAACATTTAAACATTAGTCATACCGCTAAAAATAAGATGCATTGAATCATACCAGCTAAATTAAGATGCAATATAAATGTAAACCAACATACCAAAAGAAACATTGATATCACTAAATATCAAAACTTAATTTAACTGAAATGAACGAATATTATATACCTCCGAATCACAATTATAGAGTACATCATCTACTATATAATTTTAAACATTAAAAATAAAATTTTAAACATTAAAAATTTAAGTACATCATCTACTATATCTACTCCCTTTTTTGTCACAAATGACAAGAAACCGATAAAAAAACATAAAATAAACAAAAAATGCAGTTATTAGCATGCATAAGTATAAGCAATGGACAATAACCATTCCCACATACGTAACTCAATTTAGTTTGAGTAAATTGTATAAATGGCACATATGTGTAAGTGTCACTAATCATTTAGAAGTATGACTTCAAACTTTAATTTTGTGAGAAATGATACGCTAAATACCACTGGCAATAAATGTATTCCTACTTATGAAAGTCAAACCATTTAAGGCATATTAGAACCTATACAAAAAATCTCATTTTGTATGGGAATTTTCTTTTATCCCCCTGACTCTGAGCATAATTTATTTTCATATCTTTCAATATTTTAAACTCATTATTATTTTTCATATCTTAAGTGCATACACTTCTTCATTAAGCGACTACAATAATCCTTGTAGCGAGCTTTAGGCCGGTTAACCCAAAGAAACCATATGTACCAGGTTATGAGAAACCCCGCAAGCTTAATTGCTCGAGTTAAATAGGCTCCGAAAAAGAATATAAGATATTGAACTTTTTTATTAATGGGGATAAATAAATAAGGTCAATTCATGTTCAAAGTCCCATTACTAACATGTGTTGCTATCACAAGTCTCACACACGCAGTAGAATCTCACTAACAAGATCATAGCATGTGTAGTGGAAATGGTACATGAAGACACATATACTAAGTACTCCATAAATAACATAAGTCAGCAATGGAAATTATGTTACAACTTATTGATTAAACCTATACATGATCACTACAAACAAATTCAAGTATATTGTATATTATGCTGTAAAAACTAAGTCTCTCATTTTATTTTTCAATTTTTTGTTGTTTTTACCTTAAATGATGAATTCACCGGCACACAAAACTAATAATAAAAAAATACAAAAAATATGATGCATGAAATTTCTACCTAGAAAATAAATAAACAAATATGATGCATGTATAAGTCAATGTCATACAATGTTAAAGAATGAGCATGCACCAAGGAACATCATTTAAGAGGTACACAATATTAATAGCCATCCCAAGATATTTAAATTTCAGATCATCTAATGGTTTGGTAAATAAGTCAGCTAATTGATTTTCTGTAGAGATGTGCTCAAGAGTTACAATACGGGTCTCTACAAGCTCTCGAATAAAATGATGTCGTATATCAATATGTTTGGTTCGAGAGTGTTGAACAGGATTTTTGAAAATATTGATGGCACTAGTGTTATCACAAAATACAGTCATTGTTCCCTGATCAATTCCATAATCACTTAACATCTACTTCATCTAAAATAGTTGAGTGCATATATTCGGCCTCTGTCGTAGATAATGAGATAAAACTTTGTTTCTTACTCATCCAAATTACAAGATTAGCACCAACATAAAACATCATCCAGAAGAATTTTTTCAATCATCAGCATTTCAACCCAATTGGCATCAGAACAACCAGCAATGTCAATATTAGAGTCTCGATAGTACATAATTTCATAATCTAAGGTTCCATTGATATATCTAATGATACGTCCCACGACGCTTAAGCGGGATTCATTGGGATCAGCCTGAAATCGCGCGCGCACCCCAACACTAAAGGCTATGTTATGTCTATTTGCAGTGAGATATAGTAAACTACCTATCATACTCCTATACAGTGTCAGATCAACACTCTTACCTATAGAATCATGACCTAACTTGACACTAGTGCTAATGGGGTTTTAGTGTGTTTCTTATTGTCTAGTCCAAAACATTGGACAAGGTCTTTAGCGTATTTCGATTGGGAAATGAACAGCCCGTCATCAGTTTGTTTAACTTGGAGACCAAGAAAGTAATTTAAATCTCCAACCATACTCATCTTAAATTCTTGCTTCATGCATTCAACAAATTCATGAGCAAGAGAATCTATAGAAAAACAAAAAATGAGGTCATCGACGTAAATTTGAGCTATGGTGATGGTTTCCTCAATATATCTAATGAATAAAGTTCTATTTGCATCAACTCTAGAAAAATCATGTTCCACGAGATATGCAGTTAGTCTATCATACCAAGCTCTAGGAGCAGCTCTAGGAGCTTGTTTAAGTTTATAAAGCTTTGTTCAATTTATAAACATAATGCGGTAACTTAGGATCAATAAATCATTTAGGTTATTCAACATAGGCTTCTTTTTGAAGTATTCCATCCAAGAAAGCACTCTTAACATCCATTTAAAATAATTTGAATCCTAAAGTGCATGAAACAGCCAGAAGAATTCTAATGAGTTCAAGTTGAGCTACCGGTGCAAATGTTTCATCAAAGTCAACTCCTTCAAAGAGCTACCGGTGCAAGGGGGGGGGGGGGGGGGGGGGGGGGGGGGGGGGGGGGGGGGGGGGGGACTAATATAGCCTTGTTTCAAATTGTGGTACCTTGATCATTGGTTTTATTCTTAAATATCCACTTAGTACCTATAACATTGGTATTATGAGGCCTAGGAACTAAATGTCATACATTGTTTCTCACAAACTGATTTAGCTTCTTATGCATTGCATTTACCCAACATTCATCACTAAGTACATCTTCAACTTTCTTAGGCTCAATCTGAAACACATAACTAGAAAATGTCAGGTTGTTTAAAACCCTCTTACGAAATCTCATCTCTTCATCTAAATCCCCAATAATATTTATCGTAAGATGATTAGACTTAACTCTAGACGAAAGTTCCTTAGGTGGTTTAGTTCTATCATCAGTTGATGACTCCTCATTGGATGTATCTAAACAATTAGAAGTGCGTAAGGGATTGTGAATTGAAATTTCTTTAGGTTCAGTAACCGTGATGGGATCTACACTCAAGTGATCTAACTCTTCCCAATTTCCTCCAATCTCCCCCTCACTAAAAGCATTATCTACCACTACATTGATGGACTCCATCACAACCAATGTACGAGAATTGAATACTCGATAAGCTCGACTATTTCGGGGTATCCTAGAAAAATTCCTTCTTCACTCTTGAAATCAAACTTGCCCAAATTCTCCATATCTCTTAGAATATAACACTTGTTGTCAAACACACGAAAGTATTTGACAGTAGGTCTTTTACCATTCCAGATCTCATACGGTGTTTTATCAGTTTATGTCTAAGGTAAACTCTGTTCACTATGTGACATGCAGTGTTGATGGCTTCACCTAAAAAATGCATAGCTAGTCCCTTACCATGAATCACGACTCTAGCCATTTCTTGAAGCACGCGATTTTTTCTTTCAACAACTCCATTTTGTTGTGGAGTGATCGAAGATGAAAACTCATATGGATTCCCTCCTCCAGGCAAAAGTTCTCAAAATTAGAGTTTTCAAACTATTTTCCATGATCACTCCGAATTTTAGTTATTGTGAAGTCTTTCTCATTTCTAAGTCTTTTGCACAAAGCTATGACAAGAATAAATGCGTCAAATTTTTCTCTATACAGCTCAATCCATGTATATCGAGAAAAAATCATCTACCATAACCAAAATATGTCGCTTACCACCAAGACTCTCTGTCCTAGATGGTCCCATCGGGTCTATATGGAGTAATTCTAGCGGCTTGTTTGTCAAGATTTTAGAAATTTGTTTATGATTTACTCTAATTTGTTTACCTTGTTGACACGATCTACACAAAGTGGAATCATTATTTTCAAGTTTAGGTAAACCATTAACAAGCTCCTTCCTAGGAAGTTTAGACAAACTCTTATAATTCATATGACAAGGCGTTGATGCCACAGTTCCGTCACATCAATCTTGACACTACTACACACATATTTGGAATTAGGAAGAACTCCAAAACAATTGTCAGAAGTTCTTACACCTTCAAGAATAATGTTACCAGTAGAATCATATATAGTACACATTTTCCTGACAAAACTAACCTCAAAATCAGTGTAACATATTTAACTAATGCTTTACAAATTTGACTTTAAACATTTCACATAAAGCACATCTGAGATAGCAGGTAGTCCAGATATATTAACGGTACCTTTATCTAGAATAGGTGCAGTAGCCTATCCCCAAAAGTAACCATTCCGCCATTCCAACCGGTGAGAATGGAGAACAAGGCTTTACTGCCACACATATGTCTAGAACATGCACTATCAAGATACCACATAGAGTTATTTTGAGCTTTAAGTGTAACGTGGACAACATAGCAATTCGGCTGATCATTCAACCTAGAAATGTCACTCTTCTTAACCCAAACCTTCTTAGAAATAGAAGTGANACATGCACTATCAAGATACAACATAGAGTTATTTTGAGCTTTAAGTGCAACGTGAGCAATATAACAATTCAACTAATCATTAGACCTAGGAAATCAATTTTCTTAATCCAAACCTTCTTAGAAGTAGAAGTGATTCTAGTTAATTGAGTCATCGTCTCAGTTAAGTGGCTAACCTGATTGGCGATGAAGTTAACATTGCTCGATATATCATAACTTTTACTTCTAGTCACAAATTTATGACACCCAAGTCTTGGGTATCCCAGTGCACCACAATGGTGATAGGTAAGAATGAACCTAGGTTCAAATCTACTCGGAGGTTGTTGCCGATTTATAAGACAATTGATCCTACGTTGTCTAATGGGTCTTGATCCTAAAATATTCTTACTATTGGGTTCAGGATTAGCTGCATTCCTAATTTTGTTGGTGGCTGAGATTAATGTGGTCTTAGAAGTACTAGCGGTAGTATTACTATTTTAAACGTATCCTAGACAGTGTCTATTTTCAGCAGGCTTGTTCATCCCTAACAGATTATCGAGTTTCTGATTACCACTCACGAAGGAATGAAGTTGAGTATTAGATTTTTCTAGATTACTATTTAAGGATTTAAATGTAGCTTCTAGATTCTCATTTACCAGTTTCAACTCATCCAAATTTTTGGTAGAATCCTGAAGGTCACCTAAGAGTTTCTCTCTCTCTCTCTCTCTTTCTCAAGTTCATTGACCTTTTTTAATACGACTTTATTGATCTTCTTAATTTTAAGACTCTTCTCAAATAACCGTAGATACGACTCATGAATATCAATTTCATCCCTAGAGTCATCCTCAGGAGTCTCACTATGTTTATCATTCTCTACCGTTTCACTTTCCTTATCAGATTCAATCTTAGCATTAGACGTGAAAGCCATAAAATTTTGTTCATCCTTACTGCTAGATATATCACTCCGAACTAATTCATCATCACTCAAAGTCACTGCTAATGTCTTACCCCTTCCTTTATTCAAATTCTTCTTCAAATTAGGACATTCATTCACAGAGTGACCAAAACCCTAATACTCATGTCATCTAACTGACTGGGTTTTCTTTCTAGAAGTCTTAGGGTTATTCTTATCACGCTTGTCTTTTGAGAATTTACTAGGGACATCATTTTCATACTGTGAAGTTTTCTCCTATTCCTCATCACCTTCTGAGATTTTCTAAATAAGCTATTTCACCGTCCATAAAGGTTTCAGCGTCAGTAGACTCACTCTCTTTTTTTTAATGGTGTTTATGGCTGTGGATTTAACCTTCTTTGGTTGAGAAATGGTGAGTTCATAAGTTTGAATAGATCCTATGAGTTCCTCTATCTTAACTTCATCTAACTCCTTACTTTCTTCAATACCAGTGATCTTAGATCTAAACCTTTAAGGTAGGAATCTAAGAACTTTTCGAACTATCTTAGACTCGGGGATCTTCTCACTTAGGTTGAAACTCGAGTTTACTATATCATTAAGCTTCACATAAAATTCATCGAACGATCCATCGTCATTTATTCTAATTTCTTCAAACCTAGATGTTAACATTTGCAGTTTGGAGTTCTTAACAGTTTTGGTACCCTCGTGTGTGGTCTCAAAAAATATCCCGCACCTCTTTAGCAGTTTCACACATCGACACTCTCTTAAACTCCTCTGCAGACACAGTCATAAATAGAGCATGAATCCTTTATTATGCCAGTTTCAATTAGCAACTTGATATTTGGTCCAAAGAGAAATGTCAACGAGTGTAACAACACCAGCAACAATGGATGAAGGTGCAGTCCAAGCATTTTGTACACTGATCCAAATACGATCATCTAATGCTTTAAAGAATGCTCTTATTCAAACTTCACAGTAAGCATAGTTGCTTCCATAAAAAAATGTAGGCACAGATAGAGACTGACTCATCTAGATTAATTTATGGGTCGGAATCGAAATCTGGCTCTGATACCAATTGAAATTAAGAGGTTCGACCCAAACTACACCTGGAGGGGGAGTGAGTAGGTGATTGTGCGGAATTAATAATTAAATAGCAACAATCAACTTTTAATTATTTCTAGATGATTAATCAAACAGTCCTATATTTCCTATGTTAAATTATCGCAGTTATATGGAAACAGTAACAACACAAAGAATGATCACAGAGAAACCCCAACTGGGTAAAAACTCCGAACATTTTGTTAGTCAACAATCCAGTATAAACAAATTATAAACTTACAGTTCTCCAGGCACGACCACCATTAGTACTTTCTCACCTCTTGACTGCAATTCTCACAGCTCTCCTAAATTGTGTGCTCCTGCACCAACTTCCAGCTATAGATTTCAAAGTCCTCCTGGATTGCGTGCTCATACACCAACTCCCGACTTTAAAATTCGTCTATCTAATGTGGATCATCGAAGAACTCCGCATTCTCCGACAACCGGAACTCCAGTCACCTTCCCTTGATTTTCAGAACTCCGACAAATGTGTATAAAGTAGCAGTTTGGTATTTGGATTAAATGGGTTTGATGTTTTCAATGCCAAGACCAAGTCAAAACAACGAAGGTTGAAAGTTATTTATGATTTTGATGGAGAGGATATGAAGCAGACAATGTTTTCTTAATGTTCAACCTTTTGAAAAACTGGTCAGAGGCTATCTGGTATTTATACTGTAGGTTTAGGAATGAATGTGCCGATAAAAAGTCTTTAAAACTCGAATTAAAATTTTTCGAATAACCCTATCGTTCGAGCGAAAGTTGGCGTGACAGGCGAGCGGCAGTGTGTCACTCGAGCGAAAATTAGGCGACAGGCTAGCAACAATGTTTCTATTTTTGTCGCTCGAGCAAAGTCATGGCGATAGTCTAGCGAAATTGCGATACCATTTTTTCCTTCTTTTCATTCTCGAAAACTAACTTAAAACAACTCAATTAACAATATTTGCAACTTACTCCTTGACTTTTACAACACATTAAATCTAGTCGTTTTTGTTCACAAATTTGCCTGTTACATTAAAAACCTAACACTAAATACACTAGTTGTTAAACACTTGAGCGATGTAATAGAGTGGCTACTCAGACCATGTCCAATAAAACCTCTATAAACTTATAATTTTGGGATCATGATAAATTATTATCTTAAGAGGTTATTATTTTATCGAAAAATAAATAAAATTATCTATTTGTTTACATAAAGTCAATGCATTAATATGTTACGTGAAGTCATTTAGTCAATGTTACAAAAATATGATGTACGCCGTGAAAATTGAATTGACTTAGTCAAAATGATACGGTGATGGACTAACCTACTGACCAAGAGATTATTGAAGGTAGGCTTGGGCATGGTTCGAGTTAGGTTTGGGTTGTTTCCAAAACTGAAATCAAAACCAACTTGATCGATTTAGGTAAATTCTCATTCAAATCTATTCAATCCAGTTGTTGAAATCGAATCAAACCAAATTGATTTGGGTTAGTTTGGCTTGGTT
Organism: Fraxinus cuspidata; assembly: GCA_903798385.1. NCBI lineage: Eukaryota > Viridiplantae > Streptophyta > Magnoliopsida > Lamiales > Oleaceae > Fraxinus > Fraxinus cuspidata. Next base: position 35,537 of record CAIGRP010055670.1, read on the forward strand.
GGTCGATTTGGACATCAGTTTGAGTTAAAAAAATAAATAAATAATTGCCTACGTATTTTGTTTTAAAACAAATGATTCTTCTTCTAACTTTTATTTTCTTTTCAAATTTGGAGTCTAGGTAGAAGAGGTGTAGATTATAGAAAAATTAATTGAGATAGAATTGTGTTCGTGCTTTTATTATTTATTTTTCTAAGTTTAAAATTTTGAATTTTAAAATTAAAAAAAATGTATCAACGTGTTGGTTGCTAAAACCACGACCAACTCAACTTTTTAATGGTTAAAATTAATCGAATAAAACCGATTTTTTTGTCAAACCGACCCAACTTGATTTGGTTAGGTCATTTTTTCGTTTTTTTGTCCACCCCTAATTGAAGGGGTACTAAAAATACCCGTAGGGGATAATCACAAAATAGATGATAGCTATATTTTACCAATTATTTGTCCAAAAGTTCACACTTGTTTTCTTAAAATAATTACTTTTTACAAAATGAATAAAATTATACCAACTGCTGGTAAATGAATTGAAAAAAAATTAGGGATGGAGTTGAATTTGGCTTTAGTAAAAAGAAAAAAAAATCCATATTTTCAGGGGAAAAATGAACTGAAAAAATTGTATTATCATCTAAACACTTTTTTAACATGTATTATAAAATTTAGATATTTAACCAATTATTATTTTATATTTTAGTTGGGTCCTAAAGGATTTTAATAAAATTATTCTCTTACGTATTTAACGAGATTATTAATCTAAAATACTAATCCGAGCCAAAATATAAAATTTTATTTTTAAGCACGGTTGTTAATTTAACCAACATTAAGTTGCAACTTTTAGAGTGATTAACAATGCTATATAAATTGTGGAAATTAAATCCACACATGGGTTTTAAGTTCCCAATTCAAAAATAAGGTTTAAAAATTTTTTTGTTTAAAAATTAGGCGATAATTCATTTTTCAAATATTAATAATCTCTCATTCT
>CAIGRP010055673.1:0-45581 GCA_903798385.1 Fraxinus cuspidata
TTAGTTCTTAACTTCAAAATATTAAAAACATAGCATATAAAATAATTAATTCTATTTTATAAAAAAAAAATTGGGACTTTACACTCTATGCCTGGTTCATGGCATCTAATTATCTAGGTGAGACCGTCGTCCATCAAATTTATTGCATCAATGTGATGAATCATGTAATTGGTACTTTTTTGTCTAGTAATTATGATATAGCCTCGCCACGGATTGGACATTTTCGTATACTATGAAAAAGACATCAGTTGGGAACTTATTCCTTAGTTCCTAGGAAGTTTTGGGCCTTATCATCCTGTCCCGAATGGGATTTATTCTTCTTTTCTTCTTCTAAAGTTCCTCATCTTGCACCTGTACCATGTTTTATTCTAGACTTATTAACGAATGGCTTCTGTTACTCGTTAAACATAATAACACATAATTGAGCCACGTAAGCATGTAGTGAGATCCTTGTACGCTACGTAGCAACATGGGCGACCCTGTTGTAAGCACAGAGACGACACCTTTTCCTAGGGAACTAAACCGAATCAATCCTACTCGAGCAGAGGCCCCATGTAAAAGCCAACCGTGACGAAGTGGTGGTAAGATCCACAATAGATCTTATGGTGAGGTGATTGACAAGACAACTCACTGCCAACACCGTCCCTGCACACCTACACAGTCATATCCCACTTGCAAAAACTGGGGCTTATAGACACGAGAGGGGTCCTTGCATATAATGTCTTGATTGATTGATTCTTGTAACATGAAGGGCCAGTTAATCAGTTGAGACCACGTGTCCTATCATCCACGGACCTCATTCCCCTTACTCAAGTATAAAAGCTCATACTTAATGTCATTCAAGTGTAATGCAAGTTCAGACTCTCAAGCTTATATTCTTGCTACATATACTTATGATATTTTTTACCATAAGCCGACCCTCTTTTGTCGATTGTAGGCTCACGTTCAAAGCCCCATTTACCTCAAATAATTATCCTAGTTATCTTAGATGTTCAACTAACGGCTTGTCCAAGGGTGCTGGGATTTAGTTTACATGGACGCGAGATGTTTTGAGATCTGTTGGCCACATAGTTGATACAATTTTTGTTGTCAATAGATTGGCGCCGTCTGTGGAAATCTTCGATACCATAACCACGAACATCCTTGTGGTAAAAGCTATCTGAAACCAAGCCTTGGAGAAAGGTTAGGTTCTTGAAGAAAGAACCACTACGAAGAAGGAACGTCTAGAATACTCATTGCTAATTCGAAATCAGATACTCGCTATGAGTTCCAACCACCAAAGAACACATGATGGGAATAGGCACCAGGAGGTCTCTGAAGAAGAGGTCCTCAGCACAAATGTAAATATGCGTCGCCCCCATCTTCGCCACATGCTAGGCAGTACCACAACACGCCTAGCAAGGAAAGTGGGGAAATGGCTGCAAATATGAGAAACATGACCCAGCAGAATGCTGCCTGCAACAACTACTCATGCAAAAGTAGCAGCGGGCTGGATCACAGGCGCCTCGATAGGGAATTTTCTCCCAGGCGGAGGAAAATGACATGACAACGTACCCTTAAATGCATAACATGGATGGCGACCTAAAGGAGAGAGAGGCGGAGATAGATACCTCTACTAACTACGTCACAAGTCGACCCGGTGATGATATGCCACGGGAGGTAAACTTTCTCCCCGAGTACACTCAAGAGCCCGAGCCTCAAAGATCCAACAATGTCTTTGATTAGATTGGACCCACCAAGCCTAGGAATAGGTCCCATTAGTTACCCCCGTGCAAAAAGGGCAAGAACAAGACCAAAGACATGAGCCTTTGGGGATTCCCTCTCCACCAAGAAATAGGCGAGAGAATAGGGATGAGGCGAACTTAAGAAATCAAGCAGGAACATCACAACCCCCCTCGTTATCAAGCAGAGGAAAATGATTATGATGGACCATACAGGTCATTTAAGTTGGATGATGATGACGAAAGCCTACCCTTCTCACATATCTCTACGAGGGGCCTCACCAACGCTAAAATGCAGAGATTTTCACTTCACACTTATAGGAACAAAAATTTGGTACAGTCGCATCCTCCCTGAAAGCATCAAAAGTTGGCCAGACCTCAAGAAGGCTTTTTTGAACCAATACCTATCTAGAAAGGAGAGGTAATCCCCATCCAAAGGCTGCAAGACATAAGGCATGAGGCAGGTGAAACCAAGAAAAGCTACTTAGTCCGTTTACAGATGAAATGACCTATTGTGAGCAGGTCACGGATATGGAGGCCCTAAGATGAGGCCTCAACATGAATACCTTTTGCTGGAGAGACGTGCGAAATAGAAATCCCACTTCTAACTACGCTTTGGTGGAGATGGTGATGATGATGAGTGAAATAGTTAATAAAGAGCTGATAGATCATCACAATAGAAGTTCACTGGGGCTCCCTCTACCTCAAAGACAGGGGAGAGGCCCTGTGTCCCATTTGGTGGACCAGTAATAGACCCAAGCAGGACACACAATAGCCCCTACCTCAGGCCAAGTGTTAGCCACAGCCATATTAAACGCAGTGCCTTCTTTGGCATACGAGGAAATTGGGCCCGAAGCTCAGAGGCGGCCTAATCTATCCAGAGAAAGGGGCAAAGGGAGAAACAGAGAGCCCCAAGATAGACAATACTGCACATATCATCAGACCAATAACCACAGTACTGTGAATTACCTATCCAGGCCATTTCATGGGGAGCCAGCTAATCCCCGCATTGAGGGTAGAAATACCCGTCAAGCACAAAGAAATGCACCCCAGCCTAGGCAGGAGAGAGAGCCTAGGCTAGACGAGGCGAGGCGTCACCACAAGAACGAATCACCTTGACAAAAACACGAGGAAGATAGAAATAGGACAAGGGAAGAGAGGCCCAGGAGAAAGCCTTGGGCCAATGACCCCCCTATGGCTAGCTGATTCCAAGAACGCACTAAAAACCTACGCAAGGGAGGCAAATGACCCCCATATGGCTAGCTACTTGATCAATAACACTGGTCATAGATCTAGGAATACCTCATCAATAACCTTTTTCCCAACAGATACTATGGGAGTCCATTACCTGCACTGTGATACACTGGTGGTACGAGCCGTCATAACTAGAAATAAGCTAAGAAGCATGTTGGTAGATAATGGGAGTTCGGTTAATATCCTATTTGGAACCACCATCGACAAGATGATGGTGGATCATGAGCTCGCCCCCATGATCGTTCGTCATCCCTAAAAGAAGGATTATGTTGGCGGTAGAAATGGGGGAACCCCCCATTTAAGGCTCATCACTTCATGGAATTCCTAGTTGTAGACCACTGATCCGCCTACCATGGAGTGATGGGACGACCCGCTTTAAAAGAGCTCCAGGCTGTAATATCCTTACAACATTTATGCATAAAGTTCCCTACTAAGGAAGTAGTTACTACAGTACGAGGGGATTAGCTAGGGTCAAGGAAATGCTACCTTAGCTTCCTAAGAAAATTTGAGCCCCACAGTATAAACGTGGTTCTAATGGATGCTGAAATGATTGACGCACCTGAAGAAGGTCCCACACTTGAACAAGGGGAAGTTATCAACATGACAGACGCCCTTGAAGAGGGGGTCATTGAAGTGGATTTAGACCCCAAGATCACATGATCAAACTCATAGGCAACCCCGGTAGAAGAGCTCGAACCTTTCCCATACACCAGTCGAAGAGGAAAACACCTCATTCATCATTGTTAGGGGCCTCTATTGCTACACGGTCATGCCATTTGGCTTGAAAAATGCTGGTGCTACCTATCAACGGCTAGTCAACAAAATGTTTTTCAACATTATAGGCAAAATAATAGAAGTATATGTCAATGACATGCTTGTAAAGAGCCTCAGGTCTACAAAACACATCGAACACTTGAGAACTACATTTGAGATTTTGAGAAAGTACCGGATGAAGTTGAACCCACTAAAATGGGCCTTTGGCGTTGCATCTGGAAAGTTCTTGGGTTATATGATCAACCATCGAGGCATTGAGGCGAACTCTGAGAAAATTAAGGCACTGCTGGACATGAGGCATTGAGGTAAGTACTATGTTTGATCGGGCGTCTTACAACACTAAACCGCTTCATCTCCAAAGCTACAGATAGATGTCTCACTTCTTTAAAGTCTTGAAAGGGGGAAAGAGATTCTAATGGAATGAAGAATGTGAAGAAGCTTTCCAAAAGCTGAAAAAGTACTTGGGCCAAGCCCCCATTCTCTCAAAATTCAAAAAGGGAGAAACGTTGCAACTGTATCCAGCCGTAAGTGCCGATGCTTTGAGTTCGATGCTGGTAAGGGAAGAGGACAACATTCAATTGCCTATCTACTACGTAAGTAAGCCCAACCTTCCGGCTAAAATGCGCTATACTGACATGGAGAAGCTTGCTATGTCCCTTATGATAGCCTCTAAAAAGCTGAGGCCCTACTTTTTGAGCCTATAGCATAAACGTGTTGACAAACCTCCCCCTCAATGGAACCGACAGACACCTCGACATGGAAATTGTTTGTTGATGGATCCGTTGAAGAAACAGGATAGGGGCTTAGGAACTGTTGGAGAGCCCGGAGGAGCACAAGCTTAATTATGCCGTGAGATTCGGTTTTAAGACTTCCAACAACTCAGCTAAGTATGAGGCGCTCCTAGAGGGTCTCAGGTTGGCCAAGGAAATGTGGATCACAAATTTGGCAGTTCCGAGTGACTCCCAGCTAGTCTTAAGTCAGGTCAGCTGCAGATTCACAACCAAAGATAAAGGTATGGCAGTATACCTGAAGAAGGTTATGGACTTGATCCCATGTTTAGAAAAGTTTGAGTTGATCCAAATCCTAGGAATGTAGAACCTGCATGTAGACATCTTGTCAAAACTGGCTAGTAGCAAAGACTCAGAACTGCTCAAAATCATACCCGTTGAATACTTCTTCAGGCCTTTCACAGCTAGGGTAGAAGAGATGATGTGGGTTGGAGGGACTTCACAATGGATGCAACCTATTATAGCTTACCTTAAGGACCACATCTTGCCAGAAGACAAAGAAGAGGCACGCAACAAGACGAGGTACTTTACAAAAGAGGTTACACATCCCCTCTCCTATGGTGCACTGTAGGAGATGAAGTTGACTATGTCTTAAGAGAAATTCCTGAAAGAATCCGTGGCAACCACACAGGGGGCCTAGCATTGGCCCATAAAGTGCAAAGACAAGGGTACTATTGGCCAACTTTGAAGAAGGATGCAATACAATTCGTGAAAAGGTGCAACATATGTCAGCACTTCTCTCCCATTAAGCGGCAACCATCCCAGAGCTGATCATAGTATCCAGCCTATGGCCATTCGCCAAATGAGGGGTTGACTTAATAGGACCTATGCTAAAGGGAAAAAGGAGTGCAAGCTACATGATTTCGCCATTGACTACTTCACCAAGTGGATCGGGGCAGAACCATTGGCTAAAATAACTGAAGCAAACACTTCCAAGTTCATATGGAAGAACATCATATGCAGGTTCAAAATATCCCACTCAATCATTATAGACAACGGGCTGCAGTTCACCAACAAGAAGGTCAGAGACCTATGTGACGAATTGGGTATCAGGAAACACTTATCATCTCCTCACTATTCCCTGGCAAATTACCAAGTTGAGACAGTCAACAAGATCGTAAAACATCTTTTAAAGAAAAAACTTGATGCATCAAAGGTCGTGTGGGTTGACGAGCTCCACCATGTGCTATGGGATATCTGCACAACCAGTTGAACAGCAACAGGAGAGACCCCATTCTCCATGGCGTATGGAGCTGAAGCCATAAGTCCTGTTGTAGTAGGTCTTCCTTTGCCTCGCCGCTTGCAATTCTACATGATATCCAATGATGAGATAAGGAGGTGTGAGCTCGACTTCCTTGAAGAAAGGAGGGATGACTCCCAAGCGAAGCTGGCCTCCTATCAAAGGAAGATGAAAAGGTTCTGCAACGTAAGGGTGAGGAAGAAATTATTTATAAGGGGCGATCTAGTACTCATGAGAGTTTTCCTGTCCTCTAAGGAACCTAGCGTTGGCACGTTGGGTCCGAATTGAGAACTCCCTAACCATATATTGAACGACATTAGACCAGGGACCTTATTAATTGAGAATTTGGATGGAAAGGTACAACCCTACCCCTAGAATATTGAACACCTTAGAATGTATTATCAGTAAAGGTCACCATTACTCGTGTACCTCTTATGAGTAATGAATATGCCTTTTTCATTATGACAAGCTCATATATTAAATATGAAAAAGCTTATACCACCTTTGATTTATTACAGACAGCTGTGGCGAGCTCAAGTATTAGTTTGTGAAAATGACAAGCATGAACTTTATGGTTGTTTAATGAAGTGCAATGGTGGCAAGCCCATTTATTGTTAACTTACTGGTTAAAAATGTCAAGCTCATACTTTATGGTTGTTTATGAAGTGCAATGGTGGCAAGCATATTTATTATTAACTTACTAGTTAAAAATGGCAAGTTTATACGTTATGGTTGTAAAGTGTGGTTAAATCATGGCGAACCCATGTAATGTTTCAATGTAAACAAACACGGCGAGCCCGTAAACTATCAAACGTTTGATAACAAGTTTCAATCATTTGCTCAAATCAAGTCGAATTCAATAGAAGGGGAGAAATCATTGCACAAGTGGCAAGTTCAATACAAATGGGGAGGCATATTCTAAGAAGCGGCATCATCATCTTGCTGAGGCTCTTCCGAAGCATCAACCTCTTCCACTGAATCTTCGACCTTGTTGGCAGGGGTGGACGGCTCAGTAGAAAGGAATTCTCCATTTATGGCAGCCAAGTCCAATTGAAAATGTAGCTCGACAAGTCTCACGAATACTTCATTGTAAGCCACTCCTCGCTAGTTTATGCCGAGCCTATCATACTGCTGCCACCCCTGTCCCACTCAACTGCTGCTTCAACTCAGTAGCCTCAGCAGTCGGCTCTTCAGTCTTGGCATTTAGTTCTCCCTTCTCCCTGTTGGCCACCTCTAAGGCCGACGAAACTATCTTCTGCAAGTTATCAGAGTTTTCCACAAGGCATTAACCTCTGCCTTACAGAGGTAGACCTCTTTTTTCAGCTAGTCATTTTCCTTGAAAAGTGCCTCCGCCCTCGATTCGGTCTCGACTTGCTTTATTTTAGAGGCCTCAATGGCCTGATTGGCAGATGACGCATCAGACTTAGCTTTACCCACCACAGCTTCGGTATATGCGGCTTTTTGAAGATGTTCCCTATTGTGGCCCTACAACCGCCTCATCTCCATTTGTACATTCAAAAAGAAACCTTACAAATAAGCCTGCAAGGCGAGTCTGGCCTCTACCATATCCACCGCATCACAGGTCTCCGCATACAAGGAGTATTTATCAGTCCAATATTTGTAATGGACCCTCGTAGTCCCTTAGACCTCAGCAGAGAGCATTTCCATTACTGGGGAGGCTATCTCATCAGCCCTTCCACCCAAAACGTTTTGGGCTTTAGAGGAAAAATCTCTTGCATCTCTTTCTATTTTCCTTTTTACGAGGCTAACTTCCTCCTCACCAGCCTTCTCCACGTCAACAATTTTAAGTAGGAAATGTTCTCAACAATGATAGGATGCCGAAGTGATTCGCTAATGGTTGTTTGGCGTTTTGGGGGAGGGGAAGGCCTAGCATTCTTCGATAGAACCAATTTCCTTTTAAGAGGCCTCTCCAAAGACACCTCCTCTTCCATTCCCTTTTCTTTTTCCCATTTCTTCTCCGAAGGGGTTGGCTGATTCATCTTAGAGAGGCGAGTCAGCTCATCCTACTGGTTCTTATAAGAAGATGACCCGATGCTCAGGGGCTTCTTTTTCTGAGACTCCCCTAGGGTCCTTAAGTGAAGAAAGCTGTGTTTCACGTACTCTTTCTTGTCATGTTACCCTATAAACAAAAAGGGATATTAGGAGAGCCGTCAAGGAAAACAGTTAGAAAATAAGGAAGTGGACCATCCTTATCCTTCGTAACCATTAGCTGGTGAGTGACAAAAAGGTTCCATTTACTGATGACGTTCTTGAAGTACTTCATCTCCGAAGAAAGCTCATATATTGCCCGAATGATGGCCCACTCGGAAGGTTCGAGCTCGAACTGATTAACTACGGTTGCATAAAGTTTGCGTTAGATAATTAAGTGAAAGAAAGTTCATACAAAAAAAACTGCACGCTAAGAGAAAGCTCGACTCACTATACTAATGGTATTGGGTTGGAACAGTGATCTTTGGGACCACATATCCTTCCATTGTCTGCCACGACTCCTAACCCAGAACTAAGATGACTTCCAATTCTTGATAGAAGTAGGGGTCCCCCAGATGAAAGGAGAATGTGGACCCCAGGGTTTCATACAATACCACCCCTTACAATTGCTCCCCACACTAGAGGCCGAGGTTGGAAAGGGGTTTGAAAAACGTGTGGTGGCATATCCTCACCAAGTGTGACCTCCCTCTAGAGAAAAATGGCCCCTACCAGTTGACTCCATGCGTTTGGTACTAGTTGGGTGGGGGCTTAAGTTATACTACCTAAGAATATATCTAAAGCAATGATGCATATACAGTTTCATCCCCCCACTTTGGATCGCCTTACTCACCGCACCACACCCCTCATTGGGAAAATAAGCTCTATCCTCAGAGGTCGATACCAACATCTCGATATTGTATAGGATCCTAAACTTCTCCCTAAAACCCTCGACCTCACTTTTCTTTATATTTGTTTGCCACAAAGAGGCCCCTCCACTTGACGCTATAGTCTATAGGGCCTTCTTGCATCATCCATGCACTATGAGGGCCCCCCATCACCTCCATGATCCACTCAGTAGGAATCATTGGAAGAATGCTCACCTTGACATAAATCTAAGCCATATTCACCCCAGAAGACCTCTCAACCGCATTCTTTCTCGACAAAAAGGCCATCTAATTAAAATAATGAAATAAATGCCTCGATGGTGATGGATACTTACATAAGTTCAAAAAGCTTAAAACGTCCAGAGCGCTTGAAAACGGAAAAGAACGGAGTTTATCACCGGGAACAGCAGAAAAGTGCTAAGGTTGAAGGGAATATTTTTAGCACTTAGGTCTAAAACTTTCTCAAAGTGAAGAAAAGAAAAAGAAGTAGGTTTTCAAAATTTAATATATGTACGATGGACGAACCCCCACCCTTGGATCTTTCTTCACTTTGATCTGGGCCATCCACCTGTAACCCCCATCAGCCACATAAATATCAAAGGACGCTCGTGGAAAATTCAAATCAATGGCCCAGATGAAATCGTTCCAAACACATGCCAAAAACTCTCATAGACCCTGCCAGGTGTGATACAACATCATCATTGCGCATTAAATGTGCACGTAGCTCGAGCCTAGAAAACTGCCACACCACCTAACTATTTTTATCGGGAATCAGTATGCCCTTCAAATCATTAGAACACGCCACCTGGGAGGCTTCAGCTCCCAATGAGGCTCGGCATATGCTTCGAAGGCCTCGACCAACGCTTTGTAGACTCAAAAAATTTTCAGCACCCAAGGAGGCTCGGCATATGCTCCGATGGCCTTGCCCAATACTTTGTAGCCTCAAAACAGGTTTCAGCACATAATGAGGCCCGACATATGCTCTGAAGGCTTCACACAATGCCTTGTAGCCTTAAGATAGGCTTCAGTTCCCAAAGGGGCTCAGTACATTCTTAGAAGGCCTCGACCTTTACCCTTCTGCCTTATCCCAAGAGTCGACTATCAAATGGGCTCACCTATTACTTTCACAACCTCATCGCATATCCTTCGACCGCATTGTAGGCTTTGGTTAGTCTCTTTTAGATTAGAAAGTCCATGCATCATATAAATAATCATACCTGGACTTCGAGGACTGTTGTTATTCGTTAAAAATAATCATACCTAACTGAGGCACTTATGTATGTGGTAAGATCCTCGCACCTTACGTGGCAACATGGGTGACCTTGTTGTAAGTACGGGGATGACCCCTTTCCCCAGAGAACTAATCGAACTGATCCCACTCAAGCATAGGCCCTATGTAAGAGCCAACCGTGACGAGGTGGTGGTAAGATTTATAATAGATCTTATGGTGAGGTGATTAACAAGACAACTCACTGTCAATGCCGCCCATGCACACCTACACAGCTAAATCCCACTTGCAAAAACTAGGGCTTATAGACACGAAAGAGGTCCTAGCATTTAATGCCTTGATTGATTGGTGCTTGTAACAAGAAGAGCCAATTGATCTGGCGAGACCACGTGCCCTATCATCCAATGGTCATCATTCGCCTTATTCAAGTATAAAAGCTCACACTTAATGTCAATCAAGGGTAATGCAAGTTTGGACTCAAGCTTATATTCTTGCTACATATACTTCTGATATTTTTTACTATAAGACGACCCTCTTTTGTCGATTGGAGGCTCACGTTCAAAACCCTCATACACCCCAAATAATCCCTCAGTTGACTTAACTGTTTAACTAATGACTTGTCCAAGGGTGTTGGGATTTAGTTTACATGGACGCTAGAGGTTTTGACATCCGTTGGCCACATATTTGATACAATTTTTGAGGTCAACAACTTCAATTGGGAAGGAGAGGATGCACAATAGTAGGGCGAGCTATCGAGGATGACCTAAAGGAAAGAGATGTTTTTCTCTTTCTATGCCTCTTTAGTAGAAATTTTTATTTTCCATTCTCCTCATGAGTAGACCCTAATTGTTTATCAGAGTTCAAATTGATGAGGCAAGCCATCTAGTGCCATTGTTGTTTATATGCAGTAGAAAAATTTTCCACACTAGGTCTTTTAGCTGAACTTCGTGAAGGACATATCTTGCCGCAGGTAGTCCTTATTTTCATGATTATCTACGAGAAAAGTAGAAGTGTTAGTAATTAAACATTTCATAAGGTATAAACAATGAGGCGGTTGGTTTAAATATTTACATATTAAGGACATTAGCTCGTACTTAACAAAAAGAGAATGGATGTTCATGATGCCAGTAAAGGAGCGTACTTCGAATGGAAGCTTGTTTATATCCTCGATGACGTCCCACTCAGAAGGGGTTAGCTCAAACTAGTTGATTATAGCTGCAAAAGAGCAGGTAAATAAGCATACTAAGGAAAAATAATAAACAAACTTGCATCGGTTCAGAACTTACTGTATTCATGGTATTAGGTTGACACCGTGAGCTCCAAAGTAACATTTCTCTCAATAGTCTCATACCTCTATCTAGCTCAAAATCAGGTCTCCTTCCAACCCTTTATAGAGATCAACAAGCTTAAGGCAAATGGGAAGTACTAGCCGTAGAGGGCCATAAAGCACCACCATTTCAAACCTTCCTTCTTACCAGGTGCTCAAGTCTGGAAGATAGTTTGGAAGACATTTAGAGGTGTATCCTCGAGCAAGTGAGACTTTCTAGAGAAGGTAGGCCCCAACAATTTGACTCCATGCATTGGGGTAGCTATGTGGGTGCTAATTATAATGTATCAGTACCGACCTAAAGAAGGGTTGTAGAAATCGTCTTCTTTCGGCATAAATAATTGTCTCGCTAATTACCGCTTACATCTGCTTAGGAAAGTAGACCATTTCATCATGTTAAGGTAAAAGAAGTTCTATAATATAAGATCCTTTTTGAGGATGCATCTTTTCTCCTTTGCCTTTTCTAAGAGATCTTTATACAAGATCCTTTGTAAGGAGACCTTTCGTACAAGATCTTCTACGATTGATTGATGAAACATCTCAATATTAGACACCCCTACGCCATCTTGTTAGACTTCATTTTAGAGTCAGACCTAAGGTATATGATGGCCACTTTTCAAGATCGTTAAATGTCCATTCACCGAAAGCTTATCAGCTAAGGTTTTCAATGGACATTTGCAAAGCCTGGGGTTAAAAGACTTGACACATACTCTAGGGCGAGTGGGAGATTTGTTGGGTTGTGTGCTCATATAGTATAGTTTTGTGGATAAAAAAAATAACAATATTCTTATATTAAGTAAAATTGTTTTTATTTATTGTATTTATTTAATTATTCACCATGCGAATTAAAGTACCTAAAATCACTTGTGAGAATATAAGTTGGGCACTTGCTTGAGAAGTACAATGTGATATAATCTATATTTCAATCATAAATAATTTATTCACAACCTCTGTATAAGGGTTTGCACCTTGTATTGGAAGATTGTTGTATTGATCAATTCACTTGTCATTGTTTCAAAAATAGTTAAAGATGCACTAGTACACCTAGAGCGTATTGAACGGACCACGTGTTGAGTTCAATTCTATAGCATGATAGTGAGGAGAATTAAATTCCACTTGATTGTCTTGTATTTCATCTAAATCACTTCACACAGTTATTTATATATTTTTGTGATTTTAATGGTTATCTGTTTCATTAGTGAGTGAGATCAATTCGATTGGTCAAATATATCGATTATTTTAGAATTTGTGATTGAGCGAAGTAGAGAACATAAATTCGTGTTAGGAACCATCATCCTGTAAAATGGGTAGAGCTACTTAATTAAATCTAAGCTCAATTTTTAGCGATGACTAAACTTCGACATCTGTAATTAGTTCACATAATCGTTGAAGAAAATGATACTTAAATTACTGAGAGTAATTAGAAAAGGAAAATGGTCATTCAAGCTCATACCTAATTATCAAATCTCGGACGGGGATAAAATAAATGCACAACGAGTCAGATGAAAGTATTATAGATTTATTAGCTTCATAAAGTATTGGCACTTAGTTATGGTAATTATGATAGTTTTGGATTTAAATTTAGTTATAATAAAATTTTGTAATTAATTATAATTATTATGAAATTTGTAAACGTAATTAAAATTGTAATTGAAATTATAGGGCTACACGTGTAATTAAATGTAAACTAATTGAATTCGGACTTTAATTAAAATTCCTAATTGGATTTTAATTAAAATTTCTATTTGAATGTGGAACTATTATTGTATAAGGATTGAAACAATTTTATCTCTATAAATAAAGACAGATGGACCTAGAAATCCTACAATAACAATAATACAAAATTCCTTATTGTTCTAATTTGAAGAGAGAAAAAAGAGTGAATAAATATTTTTCTTACTTCATTCAATTGTCCAGTCCAAAAATTAGTTTATTCATTTAGCCATTATTCCCTTTTTTTTTTTAAATACATTTTTTTCTCATTTTTAACCACACATTTTTTAATAAAATAATATTACATGCAACCCAAAAAAATTCATTTATTTTTAACCACACATCCTCTATCAATCCACTATTCCAAAATTCATTTTACACAAAAAAATGGGACTCAAACATACCTTTAATTAAAAGGTGTCCATTCATCAGTGTAGTCTTAATTTTGGAAAATATCATAGAAGATTTGGAGGTTTAAAGCATCAAGTTCTTGCAATTAAAAGGCTGAAGCTCGTGATTCAGAATTAATTCAAGAATTCATTATTGAATTTAGATAAAAAATAATAATAATTGAATCTTTTATTATTGACATAACATACACATGAACATCTAGACTATCTTGTTTATTGAATTAAAGAAAATTTTTAATTTCTAGATAATTCGGTTTCCATATTCCAACATCATCACCATGTTGCAGAGAATATTCCTTCTGGGTAGACCTTTTTGCATTTAACCCGAATTCCAATTGGACCTCTCCTAACGGCACAACTCTTTCGTTCATTACCGACCCGAATGACCCTAGCCACGCCACCCCGTAAGTTGAAATATCTTGGAAGTTCAGTGACAAACTGAAACCTAACGAGTCCATTCACAGAAAATAGGTCGAGATTCAAAATTATATCGAAGAAAATTATGTAGATTCAAATTCCTATAAAAGTTAGAAACTAGTAGCATAATTTTCTATTCTAATAATAGAATTTAGACAAATTTTCTTCTTTTTGATTGAGACAAATAAAAGACAAGTAAACTAAATTGAATTTCTGTGATTTGATCGAGACAAGCTAAAGATGAGTGACCCAATTGAATTTTTCTTGGAAGTTCAGTGACTATTACTGAAACCCCGTAGGTCAGTCACGGAAAAAAGTTAGTATGAGGCCCATTTTAATTTTAAGAATTTTTTCCAAATAGGTTTTCTTTGAATCTTCGTATGTAAATTATCATTAATTACTCAATAAATTGTAGATCTCATAATTTTGGATACAGAAATGGCTTCATTTTCTTCAAATCTTCGAACTGTAGAGGAGATCTTCAAAGATTACAGCGCTCGTCGTGCCGGAATCGTTCGTGCTTTAACTGATGGTACCCCCCTTATATTCTATATATTTTCGCATTCACAAATCTGTATTGCTTATTAAATACAGACGCTCACAAAAATATGTGTCCCTACAGGCAGTTAGTTTATTTATATATATCTGAGTGTGGGATGGTGTTTTTACAGATGTGGATGAATTTTATGGGCTATGCGATCCTGGTAATTTTTTTTTTCAGTTTTGTTATTTTACTTTTTTGTGAAATAAAGTTTGAAGTAATTGTTCGTTACATCAAACTTTTGAGTGTCTGACTTGGACTAATTGCGTAATGGATATTGAAAACTAGTAATTTAATTTTTATGTTAATATTTATTTTCTTAAATGATGAATGGTTAGTTCAAAGGTCGAATTAGCTGCTTTTTGGTAGTCGTTGCCTTTCCTAATTATTCAAATCGGTTTTTTTAAGGGAAAAAATTGTTCTGAAGTTTAATTTAAGTCAAAACTATTTGAAAATTTAACAACTTTTTTTCTTTCTTTTACTTTACTCTGATCCGTATGTTTTGATACAATTGGTTTTAAATGAAAGGTACCATTATACTTGTTATTTTAATTCTTGAATGAAGGTAAAGAACTTGGGTTTCTGTTTCTTTCCTTCAATTTTACGCAGCAAAGCTATTTTTATGAGGCTAATTCTTTGGAATTGAAATGTAAATGTCAGATTTTAGTTATTGGCTTCTATAATATATTTCTTTCGGTACACAAATAGATAAAGCTAAAATATCCTAGATAGCTGTAGTTAGCATACATCTCTTCTGTAAGTTCAGATTGTTAATTTAATTTGTTTATTTCACTTAATTTTTTTGAGGGGATTTACTGATTTTATAGAGAAGGAGAATTTGTGTCTATATGGACATCCAAATGAAACTTGGGAAGTCAATCTACCAGCTGAGGAAGTTCCGCCCGAGCTTCCTGAACCGGCACTTGGGATCAATTTTGCAAGGGATGGCATGACTCGTAGAGATTGGCTCTCTCTAATTGCTGTGCACAGTGACTGTTGGTTGCTCTCTGTGTCTTTCTATCTTGGTGCTCGGCTCAACCGAAATGAAAGGTATTTTACATTTTTGTGATATTTATTCACGTGTCATTGTTTGCTGATGTGTGGATGATGATTTTAGCTCATATTTGTTTATGCTGTTTTAACTGCTTGAGAATTTTTGTCTTAGTTGATTTAAACTGAGTAGGATAGGCATTGATTGCTTAGGTTCAACGACTTTTGGAACCGACGCTGATACAAAAAGGAACCGTTCAAATGGGTTTGCTTAGGTCAAGAAAAAAATCTTTATCCTTGGAAATGCATAAGGTTTCAAATTTGTCAAGTTTTACAACTCTGATTTATGTAACACCAAAATTCATCTCACATTGAAAGTCACTTAATAGCATCGGGTGAATGATTGTTGGAGCTTTATCTACATAATGAGTATATTCAACTATATCCTCTATTTTGCTGTCTTTAGTTTCTTGGACTCTCAAGTCTCATCAATCAAAGTTTTCATATCCTAAGAGAAGACGGTCAGTACCCGTGCCTATAAATTGTTGGCTCATGCTTCAGTCATATATTCTGGCTGAAATGTTGTATAATATTACCAACAATTGGTGGATGAAATTCAACTTCATGTTAAGCATATTTTACATATTTTTAACTTTTAAGTGCTTGTTTGGTAAAGCTTTTGTTTGTAAAACGGTGGTCAAACTTCTTTTTTACCACATATTTCATTGGACCCACAAGTTTTTTCCACTTTTTCACTGCATATTTCATGGGACCCATTAGCTTTAACGTTTAGCAACATCACGCAGCCTCTAAATTTGTTGCTAGCTTTTGTGTTAGGTAATGCAACCTGAAACTCTCCCTTGTTCTGATTATGTTTCCAGATGTCTGAAATTTATTGTATGAGAAAACTGAGTAAATGAAAGCTGAAAATGTGCAACATTTTGGGTTTTATTCAGCTTTAACTGATTTAATTTTGTATTTTGAGATCTTACTTACTCCTTTTGTGAACAAGTCAAAGGTAGAAATACCACTGATTTGGAAAGGTGCACGCAAGTCTTCATTCCCAATATGATGTTATGAATCTCGAAAGTAGTAATATTGCCTCGAATTCTCCTTCCTTTGGAGATTTTCTATTCTTTGACTGGAAACCAAAAGCTTATGATTTAGTTTGTGGCAGAAAATATTGTTGCCAGTGTAACTTTGATCAATATGACAAGCATCAAAAGTGATCTGGTTTATGAACTTGATGTCTTTTTTCTTTGAGTCAAACCCATTTGCTGTAGAATAGTATATGTATGCTGTGAAACTGTCTCCACTGTTCGTAAAACTTCAGAAAGTTGAAGAATTTAAATAATTTAAATGAAATAGAACAATAGGATAGCATTGCCTTTCACCTGTTTGCCGAGGCACATATAGTTAGTTGATTGCACCAGAAATTATCTGTAGTTTCCGTTTAATTCCAGTCAAGACATTAAGCATCAGTACTGAGCAGGCATAGAATTTTATTGAGGCATTTACAAGGATTGAATTTTGAACACCTGATGCCAGGTATTGGGGGGCATGGAGGCTGATTTTGATTGGATTTTGGTATCCTCATAGGTGAATTAATGTCTAGTATAGTAAAAATTTTGTAAAGGATTTTTATTTCCTCTCTCTTTTGTGGGATATGTGTGGGATTGGGACCAAACAAGGTGCATTTCATTTTGGACGGTGCAGCCTTCACAGTGTACCAATGGTTTTTACTGTACTTACAGGAAGCGACTGTTCAGCTTGGTGAATGATCTGCCTACAGTCTTTGAAGTTGTGACTGAAAGGAAGCCGGTGAGAGACAAACCCAATGCAGACAGCGGAAATAAATCCCGTGGCAGTACAAAGGTAGGATAGACACAAATTATAAGCATGTTACTATTAAATCAATCCTTCTAGGATTTTTTTCTCCTTCCTTCCTGAGAAGGTAGTGAAAGTAATATTAGTGTAATTAGGATGTGTGGGCAATGATATTTGCCGTTGACAACATCAGTTATTGAACCAGGGCCGGAATATGACCGGAGGGTTGATTTCTAACACCCCCAAAACCCCAAAGCTTCTTTGAACTGGCAACTAACAGTAGTAGTTCCCTTGCCTTTCTCCTTCATTTATTCCTTTGATTGCCGTTGTATCTTACATTTTTAGAGCTTTACGTGTGTGTTCTTATTTGCAGAGATATAGTGATGGTCAGGTGAAAAGCAGTCCAAAACTGGCAGAAGAGAGTTACGAGGAGGATGAAGACGAACACAGTGAAACACTATGCGGAAGCTGTGGGGGAAAGTACAGTGCAGATGAGTTCTGGATTGGCTGTGACATCTGTGAGCGGTGGTACCACGGGAAGTGTGTGAAAATAACTCCTGCTAAGGCTGAGAACATAAAGCAATACAAATGCCCGTCTTGCATGAAGCGAGGAAGACAGTAGTGGTTACTAAATCATCCGAGGACTAATAGTGTCAATTTGGTGGCCGACCAAGTAGATAGCAATATTTATAATGTTTGTAGTGGATATCTCCTAAAACATTGCGGGCTGATATATAGGCATATTTTTTCCTTTTTTGTGCTACATTCTAAAAGGATTTGTAATCTACAAAATCTAAAGTCACGTTCGACTGTTTCAATTTTCTGATTTTGCACAAGTTGATGTCTGTATATTGATCAATCTTGTTCATTTTTTTTGCTTCAGGAGCTACCCAGCAAGGCTATGGCCATTCTAGGATCGACGACTAATTTTCCAACCATTAACTAAATTCTCGTGAACAAGATCTCACAATGCTCTCCAATATTATCTCATCCAATTGTAGTGTGCACTGCTCTGCAATTCACGGACAAACCAGTTCCCGCTTCCACATTTTGAACATTTCTTGAGAATCCCCAAGTAAAGAAAATATGCATGCAAAGTCGTAAGATAAGTAGGGGGTTGAGCGTATAATCAAATATTAATTCTATCGATGATTAAGGATGGTATTATTGTAGGTAACTATGATAGAAATTAATGTGTATTGATGATTTATAATGAATTTAGACATTGGTTATTACTGACTTTGTCAGCAATTATTGATGATAATGTTGTTTGTAACCATTGGTGATACTTATGTCTCTGATGGCTGATAGAGAAATTATTGATGTCATCTACAATTTTTTAATCTTCAAGTTTTCTATTAAGTTACTGATATCCACCTATTTTGCATGTTTATGGCATAAGGTGAACCGAAGTACATAAAATTGGGCTACAGCTCAGTTTCAAATTTGACCCAAAATAATGTTTTGTCTTTTGCTGGTCAACTTTTTTGTTATTTACTTACGAGAAAATTCATATTTAAGGTGTTTACAATACACAATTTCAAAATTAAGAAATAAGTTTTAAAACTTAAAAAATCGGGTAATAATTATATTTTATTGATTAAATAATAATTAGAAAATTTTTAATTAAAAATATTAAAGTCACAATACCATACAATTTGGTCACAAATTATCGAATTAATTGAGTACAATTTATTTATTTGTCACAAATTATTTCTCGATCACAAATAAAAATAATAATAAATCACAAATCAAAATATCTATAGGCTATGATTTATTTATTGGTAACAAATCATAAATTTTATAAGTTACAAATTATTTTACAGTCACAGATTATCAAATTAATTGGTCACAAATTATTGAATTAGTTGGTAACAACTTATCAAATTCTAAGTCATGATTCTAAATTTAGTCACAATCACATATTCTTTTAGGTCACAAATTAATTAATGTATTGATCACAACACAAATAATTGATATCAAACACTTTTCGTCCCACTGCCACTGCCACCGCCACCAAAATCAAATAATTGGTCACAAACACTCTATATTCCCAACCACCACAACCACAACCACAACCACCGGCACTAGCACCCCATCACCATCAGCACCGCCATATCACCACTATTGCACAACCACCATCGCCACAACTACCATCACTATTGCCATGTGCCCAACCACCAGAGGTGTCGCTGCGCGCAACGTTGGAGATAAGTTGTCGGAGAAGATAAGTCGCCTACTGCGTGCAGCGGTGCTACATGCCACTACTTGGAACCTCTACATTCGGTGCTAGAAATAAGTTTGCTGGAGAAGTGAACTCGTCACCTTGTGCTATGGTGCTACAATGTTACGTCGAACCTCTGCGTGCGGTGCTGAAGATAAGTTGTCATTGAAGAGAGTCCCTGAATAAGAGAAGTCATCAAAGAGGGAGGAGAAAAGAGATAGAGAAGATAGAGAGGAAGGAGAAGAGAGGAAAATGATGTTAGGGTTTGGAAGCGTGGGTTGGATGGGGATGGGAGTGGGAGTGGGTGTGGGCGTGAATAAATTAATTTAATTTTATATTATTATGAATATTTAAATGTTGAATTATTATCCAATTTTTGGTTGAATAAATCTCACACCTGATTTTTAAATTGGAAAACTTAAATACCTATTTATATGTAATTTCACTTTATTTAATAAAATGTCTAAAAGATATTTAACCCACTCCAAGCCTGTAACATCATGCGTTCGCTTTTATATGCTTATTGTTTATAATTATAATGTTTTCCCTCATATTTAATTTTTAACTCATAAATTTAATATTATCGTGATTAATTATATTTTTGCAAGAACCTCGGATCCTCTAGACGATCTCATGCCTATCAAAGTTAATTTCAATAAGATGAAGCAAACTATAAAGTAAATTATAAATATAGTTAAACTTTTATGTTTTCCTCTAATTATATTTTGATACTTAAATTTAAGGAAATTAATTTGTTTTGTCATTCATAGAACAAAAATGTGATGCATGTGATGATGTTGATAATAACAGATGTTGACTGTGGTCAATAAATATGGCTAACACTTAAATTTGGGTACTCCCACACGAATATTCAATCCATATACCTGTTTAGTCAAACAGTCCCTAAACTTTCTCAACTTTTGAACAGATGGGAAGACCAAATTGGTGCAAAGGAGAATAGATAACCCATCGAATAAATAGGCACCAATTTTGATTACTAGTGCACTAATTTAGTCGAAAGATATTATTTAATTACCAAATTTACAGCAAACCAACCCATAATTCATGCTTTAAAATTTGAATAAGAGACCTTTTCATTCCTTTTTTTAGGAAATAAAATTATTATTTATTCTTCATTTCTTCATATCAAAAGGTAACAAGAAGCTTCAATAGAATATACGTGTTTCTTCTTCTGGCTTACATTTTGCAGTCTGAGATTTGGCATATAAGGTATTATACTTATTTATTTTATTAGGATATTATCTTATGGACAAATTTAGGTTTACTTTTAGGGTTTTGCCAAACGGCCGAGCCACAAGAAGGCCAATGTGGCCATGGGGAGGCCACATGCGCCTCCTGGAGGGCCAGGGTGGCCCTGTTGCTCTAACAAATCCTTACTTTTATAATGGAGTACATTGAAATTTGAATGAAGAGACTGCATCTACTTTGTAATCCATACACATTCTAGCAGGGCCATATATGTACAACACATCTCCATATATAAATTGGTGAATTTAGTCTATAATTTCTTCCACAAGGAGGGATTGGAGATGAAAGCAAAGAAAAACTATATTTACACCCCCTAGGATTGAAAATGATGCTTAAAGGGATTGACAAATGGTTTGCAGGATTAATCAAACATTGTAAAAGATTTAACACTTAAGCACTGGTGAAAATCCTCCAAATATGTAAGAAAGGATATTTGATTTCAATGATGTGTGGAATAAAATATGTTTATAAGATTGATAATAATCATTAAGTCTTCGAACATTGATCACCTATATATATGTCTTAATAGTCTTTCATGAAATGGTACCAAAATCAACTGAAAAGCTACCAAAATTTAAATGACAACGGCCATAAACGGCTATTTTGGCATTCTATGCAATCCCATAGTTCTCTTCACGACATGGATTAAAATCCCTGCTTTAGCCCATGCGACCGCATCGACCGCTTAGGCCAAAATTTGGCCTCCAATATTGATTTTCATTCCACATTATTCCACAATCGTTTTTAATCAATTTTGAACAATATGTATATTATTTCGTAAAATGTATGAATGTGTTATCTAAATTGGTATTATGTGAAGTTAATATGTGATCATTATATTTTATGTCATAAATACATTTAATGATTATTCATGCATATCAATTCATTCATGGCTCGCTGCATTCTGATTGGTTAGGTGATACATCAAATGAGCTCGCGATGTCAATGTTTACTTTTTTTAAAGAAATGAAGTAAAAGTGAATACATAGTGAGAATGATTTTTTATTTTAAAGTAACTCATGTACATATTATAAGCATGCATCATATGCATGATGTTTGCTTATTGAGCATTAACTCATTCCACGTCATTCCTTCCCATTTTTAATAGAATTATCTTATATTTTATTAAGAACAAAATATTTTCATGATTGAAGTCATTTAAATATTTGTTCAATTTGAAAGTTTGTTATAAACCAATATTGATTGTTATAGTGGGTGGTCCAAAGATGCTTCCCGATTATGTCATGTGACCAATAAAGTCTTTGTTTGACAATCACTAAAAATACTCTTTTTTTCTAACTCATTTTCCATCACACATTTTTACAATAAAATATTTTGCACGTAAAATAAAATTTATTCCTACTTTCTAACCACATATTTTCCTAAAAATCACTATTTCAAAACTCATTTTTCCTAGAAAAACTCTTTTTATTGATGGTCAACCAAGGGCTAAAAATGTGCTTGATTTATCCAAATCTTACCTCATATATAATATTACTTTACTTGCCACGAAATTAGTGTGTAGAATTCAATAGAAAAGAAAAATAATCCAGTTGTCAAGTGTCTTTTTGCATTTTCAAAATAAAGATTTCACCAACAAATTTTTAGGACACTATCAATCAAGACAAATCAAAAGTGCAAATTTTCATAGAAATGAAGTACATGTGTTCCGTGCCATGCACGTCGACTAAAATTCAAAGTGAATAAAAACAAAATTAATGTTGGTAATTGGCTAAAAGTATAAGGTTGATGTGATGAATAGAAACTGGCGTGTTTGTCGTGTGTGAAAGAGAAGTAGAAAATGATATAAAACTTATACGATTAGTACGGAAAATATACTTTTATTCACCTTGAAGAATACTGCGATTTGAGTATCATATGATATATATACTTTAAATTTTTTTCAACTTAATTTGGATTTTGGTTACGGAAATGTTGTCACCATAAAGGGACGTGTAAAGCTTAAACTTGATTGCTTTTAACAATCATGTATTGATTTAAGCTTTTTTATAATCGGAATAGTTGGATGAAGTGATAGTGAAGCTTATAAAATAATGAAAATGCTTTGGAGGTATAGCAGTTCCCTTGTGCAATCTCTTCGTCCTCGATAAAAGTAAGCTTTGAATTTTTAGCACTAAGAGAAAAAAAAAATAAGCGGTTGGATTTTTTTACTAACGGAGCCACCTTATTAGACCATCTTAGTTTTAGTTTATCAATTTCTCTTTTAACATGAATAAAATTTTCTTTAAATCTACACATTATAATTCAACTTTAGTGGTAAGAGTGTGTGCTGATGAACTGGTTTTGACTTTCCCTTTAAAGGGATTTGTCTTTAATCCCCTTTTAAACTAAGGAAAAAATCAAGGATAATGTTATATGTACACTAAATTACATAATGCCTTACATAATGTCATATGATACTTTATTATTTGTCAGTTTAAAACATAATTAACTTTTTCCTTTTAATATTTTCCCTCCACACTATTTCGATTATTTCTTCTGACTTTTTTTTTCCCTATTCAAACAACAAAATTCAAAAATCAATTGCTTGTGCCTGTCCTGGGATGCTTAGTATAAAATTTTGCTGTCCAACATAATGTGTGAATAAAAAGTAAATAATGAGTTTTAAATTCATAAAAAAAAAGTGAATAAAAAATATGTTTGATTAATTTATATTTTATGATAGAGTAATTAGCACATAACGTCCTCA
The DNA here is from genome assembly GCA_903798385.1 of Fraxinus cuspidata. Classification (NCBI taxonomy): domain Eukaryota; kingdom Viridiplantae; phylum Streptophyta; class Magnoliopsida; order Lamiales; family Oleaceae; genus Fraxinus; species Fraxinus cuspidata. Next base: position 23,307 of record CAIGRP010055673.1, read on the forward strand.
CCTTTCATTATTATTGTGGAAAATGTCCATACCTATCATTTTTTACATTTTCACCATTTTTTCCACATTTCATTTCGCAAAAAGTCATTTTCATCTATTTTCTCAATTAAAAATTGTGAAATGACGAATATATCCTTCTATTTAAATAAAAGAAAAAGAAAAAACTAACTGCAATTATACTCTCAATTTAAAAAAAAGTGTAAATGAGTCTCAAATAAATTATTAAAGGGGTAATTAGTACACAATGTCCATATCTTTTACTGTTATTGTGAAAAACGTCCATACCTTTCATTTTTTGGCTCTTTCACCATTAATTACACATTTGATTGTGCAAACCATCATTTCTATTCATTTTTATCCAATTTCTCAATAAAGAACTGTGAAATAATGAATATATCATTCTATTTAAATAAAAAATATTTTTAAAATTTTAAATTCTTTAATAATTTATTTGTGACTCGTTTACACTTTTTTATTTTTTTAGTTTTTAAAGAAATTTAATTGGGATTCGTTTGCACCTTTTTAAAAAAATTGGGACTATGTTTGTAATTAATTCTTTAGTTTTTTATTTAAATATGAGAATATATTCGTCATTTCACAGTTTTTATTGAGAAATTGGATGAAAATGGATAAAAATGATGATTTTCGCAATTAAATGTGTAATTAAAGGTGAAAATGTTAAAAAAGAAAGAAAGGTGTTAACGTTTTTCGCAATAACAGTGAAAGATATGAACATTATGTATTAATTACCATTTTAATAATTTATTTGGGACTCATTTGCACTTTTTAAAAAAAAAATTTAAGAGTATGATTGCTGTTAGTTTTTCTTTTTCTTTTATTTAAAGAGAATGATATATTCGTCATTTCATAATTTTTAATTGAGAAAATAGATGAAAATGACATTTTTGCGCAATGAAATGTAGAAATAAAGAAAATGTCGAAAAGTGAAAGGTAATGACATTTTTCACAATAACAGTGTAAGGTGACGACGTTACATGCTAATTACCCTTTATTACGTATACATTTTTGGTGAAAAATAAATTTTGTGATAGTGAATTTTGGAGAATGTAATGTTAAAAGTAAGGAATTTTTTTAAATTTAAGTGTAAAATTATTTTATTGAAAGGATATGGTTAAAATTGAGTTTGTTAAAAAAAAAAAAAGGAGAATTAGGTTTCCCTTCACAAAAACTGATGAAAAGGGTTTCCCTTCACTAAGATGTGACGAGTCAAGTTGAATGAGTGCAACTTTTGAACCTCCACTTAAACGTGCGTTTGAAGTGCATTGGATCTATGTGGCTGCACATTTAGTCAAAATATTAATGGAAATATTATCATTAAACAATTCCTAATTATTTACTAGCATTAAAATCACCAATCAAACAAAAAAGTTGTTGGGTCTATATATTACACTTCGACCTCCTTGATATGTTTATGGCCATCTGATGTATGATATTGACTTGGATTTAACAATATAAAAAAAAATTAAATTTTAACTTATTTTCTGTTTCTTAAATTGTTATTGCTACATAATATTCTCCACCAAAATTATTAAAAGTGAAACCAAAATCATTGAAAGAAACCTTATATAAGAAAAAAAGAAATCTATAAATGTAACCAAGATTGTTGTATTTGCGAATCACGTCAAAATAATTAGTTTTGAGAAAATGAAAACAAATATTTCACAATGAAACAAAAAGAGGTAATTAGTACGTAACGTTCACATTTCACTGTTATGTGGAAAACACCATTACCTTGCATTTTTTGATATTTTCATCCTTATTTCCATTTTCATTGCGTAAAATGTCATTTTCGTCTATTTTCTCAATTAAAAATTATGAAATGATGAATATACTCTTTTATTTTAATAAAATAAAAAGATAAAATTAATTGCAATCATAATCCCAAATTTTTTTTTAAAAAGCGCAAATGAATCTCAAATAAATTATTAAAATGGTGATTAGCACACAATGTCCATATCTTTCATTATTTTAGCGAAAAACGTCCATACCTTTCACTTTCTTGACATTTTCACCCAAAATTACACATTTAGTTGCGCAAATTATTATGTCTATTCATTTTCATCATATTTCTCAATAAAGAGTTGTGAAATGATGAATATACCCTATTATTTAAAAAAAATAAGAAATTGAAGAAAATTAATTTTTAAATTTCAATTTTTTTAATAATTTATTTGTGACTCGTTTACATTTTTTAATTTTTATTTTTTAATAAATTTAATTAGGATGCGTTTGCACTTTTTTTAAAAAAAAAACTAAATTCAAATTTTCTAATAATTTATTTGGGGCTCATTTGCACTTTTAGAAAAACTAATTTCTAATTTTTTAATAATTTATTTGGTACTCGTTTGCACATTTTTAAAAAAATTGGGACTATGATTATAATTAATTGTTTAATTTTTTAAAAAATTTTAAATAGAATGATATATTCATCATTTCACGGCTCTCTATTACGAAATTGGATAAAAATGATGGTTTGCACAATCAAATGTGTAATTACGGGTGAAAATGCCAAAAATGAAAGGTATAGACACTTTCCGATAAAATAGAGAAATGTGGACATTATGTGTTACTTACCCTTCTAATAATTTATTTGGAATTCATGTGCACTTTTTTTAAAAAAATGGGACTATGGTTACAATAAGTTTTTCTTTTTCTTTTTGTTTTATTTAAAGAAAATGGTATATTCATGATTTTACAAATTTTAATTGAGAAAATAAATGTAAATGACCCTTTGTTCAATAATAGGTGAAAATATGAGTAAAAATGTCAAAGAAAAAAAATGAAAGGTATTGGACGTTTTCCACAATAACAGTGGAAAGTGGGAACGTTATGTGCTAATTACCCAAACAAAAAGTGGAAAACAACCCTAAATTAATCGAGTCGGTAAGACAAACTTATTTATATTTATTTTTTCAATGTCTATTTTTGTTGTATTCAATATATCCATATCCATACTTTATCAAAAAAACCATTATTGAGAAGAAGGAAAAACCTTATTTGTTTTGCATATTCAATATATCCGTACTATATCGGAAAAACCATTAATGAGAAATTAAAAAAAAAAAATGAAATGCACAACAAGCGGATCAAGTTGGGTATTGAGTTCAGAGTCACATTCCACTTTTACATTCATAGCCAGTGACACGAAGAACATACAACATAATTATTTTAGGGATTTTAATGATTCAACTTGTGACTTCCCACAAAGGCCCTTTGTCCTAACATAAACTCTATATTCATCAAATGTCATCGGTGAATACAGTGCTGGCTTCTCTTCTGTAACTAGCTCCTCCACAGGTTTGATGAGTGTGTCACTTCTTGGGTTGTAGAAGAGAGCAAGGGACACTCTCTCTTTAGCTGAATTCACCATCACTCGATGCTCCACGCTTTTGTAAGTCGCGTTAGTCAGCACCTGTAATACAAAATTGTTTCAAAAACCGACGAAAAACTTATGTAGCTAAAAAAATAGAAAAATAATTTAATGACAAGAAAGGAGAGAAACCTGAATTTGATCACCAATATTGATAACGAAAGCATTAGGAACTGGTTTAACTGTGATCCAGTTATTGTCATGTCGGACTTGGAGCCCCAGTACATTTTCGTCGGGTAAAAGGATGGTCATGCCACCCGGGTCCGAATGTGGTGAAATACCCAAAGTAAGATCCGGTTGTGGACACTTTGGGTAATAGTTTGCCCTAAAACATGCACCAATTTCCCCACCAAAAGCTTGTTCCAAATGATTTTCATTCAATCCAAGTGTTACCGAAAAAATCTTCATCAGTTTTCCCCCAAGTTTAACCACTTCTTCACCGTACTCCTCAATCAATTCCCTGCAAATATTACTTGCACGTGTTAAATTTAAAGTCGGCACATTTTATTTATTTAAATATTATATTCTCGAATATGTCATCACGAACATGCGAAATGTGTAATAATTACCTGCATGAATCCGGTAAACTTGGCCACTTGTTCTGGTCTTTTAGTGACATGGGAAGATAGTGAAGAAAAAAATAGTCACCCCAATCTAGTGAAATGTCCTTTCCGATCCCAACTCGACTGCCATAGCCTTCATATGTAGCCGGTGAATTCGCATACTGTTGTTTTAGTTCAAAAGGGAGTTGAAAGAACTGTCGCCACACCTCCCGTGTCTCCGCTATTAACTGGTGGCTAACGCCGTGGTTCACCACTTGGAAGAAGCCCCATTCACGGCAGGCGGCGGAGATGAGGTCGGCAGTTTTCCTGCGAAGGGATTCGTTGGAGGAATACAAGTTTTGTAAATCAATAACTGGGATATTGATCTCTTTGTCGATTGATTCAGAAATTGATGGCCTTTCAGAGGGTTTTTTCACGTAGCGTTCTGGTATTACACGTATTCCACTGTCTGACAAATGTTGAACTCGGACAACTGGTTCTGGCCATAATGGCAAGCAGTTCATCATTCTTAAAACCTACAAAAAACACACTGACCGAGTTGGATGAACTGTAATAATAGGCAAGCAAATATATAACAAAAAGAGGAGAGAGGTTTAATGTGAACACAGAAAGTTGTAGTTCAAAAGGTATACTACTGAAGGTATCTAAATTTAAACAAGGTTAGTTTATTTTAAGTCTAGTGCGACTATAAGCAACAAATAAAAAACCAACGTGATTTATATGTATATATAGTGAGAGAGTTAGTGTGGGTGTTATATTTTTATAGCTTATTTAGGCAAGAAGAAGAAGAAGAAGATACAGTGTATTTACCGCTTAGAGAAACGGTGGTTGGCGGGGGAAATGAATGGGTGGTGATTAATGGAAGGGAGAGGGACGGAGTGAGGGTATATATACACAAACATGGCTTTAAATTCCGGCGCCGTGTTCGAGTTGAGTTGGTGTTTATGGCAGATGGCAGGCACCCACAGTGCATGTAAGCAACGTGTTATTTTGTTGATATTTTATAAAGTTCAAATTTGAGGTGTTCCGACTGTTGGGAAAAAATGGCTTGATGGGATTGTTATGACATAATTTTAAATGGGGTCCGTTTGTTTATTTTGAAAGATCAAAGTTGATTCTTGTTTTTCTTCACGAAAACATCGATCTTGCCAACAATAATAATCGGATGAATGAGAAATTGAAGTTCAAAGTGATGGAGTAAAAGAGATTAATGTGGGAAAACTTTTAAAGTTTGTCCCATATGGGAAGTTTACAAAGGCAAAAACCACTATATTGCTACACTTTAAAAATTTGTAATCATGTTTAGTGTAGAACCTCTTTTCACGTGCTTGCGTAAGGGTGTAAATCAAGTACCTAATTAGCACTTCGAACCTTGAACTTATGTACAGGGTGCAACACGTGTTCACAAATGTTTGACGTGCTAGGGGATGGGAATTACTACCTCAAATCCGATTCATCCCGTTGTCATCCATGGTTATTGAGATTGATGATGAATAATCTAGCTGTTAGTTAAATATGGGATACAAAGTCTTTTAAGATTTCCAATCGTTTAATTGATATTATATTAGTCGTCTAGATAAATAGCATTATTCAAGTTTAAAGAATAATTCTATCTAGACTGTAAAGAATATCTCCAAAAGACTCTATTTTTAAAGAGTAAAAAAATTTAAATACTTCAAAAGACTTTTTATATTTAACACTTTACTTTTACTACTCCCCAAAAGATATAATAAAATTTCCCTATTTTTTATTTTCACAGACTTTCTTCTAAACTATTATACTATTTTCTTTCATTGAAAATTGAAATACTTTATATGCATTTAATCATAAAAAAAAAGTGGGTTTGACTATTCAAATTTATAGAGTTAAAACTCACTATCTAAATTAAAATTTAATTTAAAGAGTGTTTTGAAACATAATTTTATGGGAGCGTCTTGTTTTTAAAAAGTATTTTGGAGATACTCTAATAATCAACAACCTTGTCGTTCTCAGTTAAATGGATTAGATTTCTCAAATATAGGATTATGGGATCCCAAAATTAGTTTCCAGTGGTATTTTCTTATAATAAAAACAAATTCAAATCTAAATCTACGTGGAAAATATAAATTTTGTCAAGTCAGCATGTCTAATAAGTTTCTTTTTCTGTCATGTCAAACTTGATAAGAGTCCCAATTAGATTGCAATAAAGATTAATTTTTTTAAACATTGTTCATTTTGCTTAGTGTGAACCAAGGTTCATAGGCAGATCAAAGTCAAATCTTACGGATCCTAGTTTGCTTACTAATTGCTTTCAGGATAGTCTTCAATGGCATGAAGCTTTAGTTTCAAGCCCATCATTGGAGAACCTGCCAAAACACTAGTCATCAAGCCTCATCGTCGTAAGACTAGGTATAAAAGGCTAGATTGCCATGGCATGATCTCAACCGGTTATCCGATTCTCAAGTTTCAACATTAATCCAAGCAAAAACCGGTTTCCATAGCTGGCTTCGAAGCTCCCTTTACTATATTCCCTCCATGCCTCCTGGGCTCTTCAGTAGATTAGAACATTTAAATCGTTCGATTAAAATGTGAATCCCTCCATCATTCTATTGTCAAAGTAACCATGATGGCTCTTTTGGTATTGTTCTGATTGATTAGTTGGACTCCAACCAACAAATTATTAGTAGTGAAATTTAGTAATAATGATTATGTTAATTAAAGATAGTTTGCTAGCATATGACGAGCGTTTGAGTTATATATATGCTATTAGGGGCTACAAGCCACTTACACCGTCGGATAAATTTTCTCATTTGATTTAACACGTTCTATATTAATAGAGTTGATGATATCGCTTTGTTCATTTTATACATATTATTTGAAAATACCTTTCAATGTATGGAGGTAGTTCTCGCACTGAGGCTTTCAAAGTGTCCGATCAAATTTGAGGCAGCTCAAGCGACCTGGAGATCTTAGGAAAAAAAACTATTGAGGGAATATTTTCAAGATAAATGCAAAAAATATTCACTCACGAAAATTTCGTTGATAATCGCCAACATTATATTTCCTTAAAACATATAATAAAAATCAACATGTGCTGGTGATTCCAAGGGAAATACCGGTAACGTTATTATTGATAATTACAGATGCACCTTCCTCGATGATTACTGAAAAAATATTGTCCATGATGTTATCACCTATGGTTCTTCAATATATGATGTCAACAGCAATCAGTTAGTATCAATGACAATTTCATTTTTTTTATAAGCTACTAATGAAATGGTTCAAATATCTTTTCATTTCCTTTTATCGAAATATTACTGAATTTACTTTTTTATCAGTGATTATATACATAAGGAAAATTTCCATTTAGTATTATTTATTTTTATTAATTATTTATAATGACGTTCAGTGCCAAACCTTCACGCCTCGAAGGGGGATATTATCAACCACATTGGGGACATGATAATTGATATTCTCTTCTCCATGTAATTCTACCATATTCAAGACATGGTCGAGGGAGCCGCCCATGTTATTGGCAAAAAGCTAGGTGTTTTTCAAGATTGTGTTTGGTGTAATAGCATACACGTGAAAGTGCTAATGAACGCAAATTGCTTATTACGTTTCTGGAAAGAAAGCCTTGATTTTGTCAAATAATTTTACACATACCTATATAGTTAGTAGGCTAAAGGTGCAATTTATATTTCTTAAAAAAATATTTAGATCGTATCCATCCTATCTGATCTCATGTCCACATTGAGTAAAAGTTATAATATTCACTGTGAGTGTGACACAAGTTGTGTTGCCACGTCATATTTCCACTATTGACGTGACAACACCCATGTTACCACACCCACAATGAATATTTTAACGCGTGTCCACTGTGGACATAGATCAAACATCTCCTTCCCATAATAATTAGTTAATAACTTTAAACTTTGCTTTTATATTTGTGACCAAATAATCGTAAACTGCATCAATAATATTATAGCAAAATCTCTTTTATGTTGAAGTATATAGAATTGTATTTTTAACTTATCTTCTCAACCACCATATTGAATATTCATAGGCGCATCAAGTCATCATATTATGATATTTACTTGGATAATGTCTCAAGGAAGTGCATTAAACGAATAAATTACCTTAATTATTTGGACGTAGTGTGATACTAGCTCTTGAGCTCCACTAAAATTAGATTTTGAGATAAATATATTTTGAATTTTTTTTTTTTAAATGTGTAGTTAAAAAATAAGTAAATATTTTAAATTTACGTGTAACGCTATTATTTTATGATAAAACTTGTAGCTGAAAATAAGTTTTGAAAAAAATGCATTTAAAAAAAAATGAGCTCAAACAGGAGCTAAACAATTATCATATTTTATTAACGTAATTAATTGGGCAAATATTTGTTAGGATTTTGAAACAATTAATAAAATTGGTTTGGTAGTCTTGGGATGTCCCGCAATGGCAGCGGATTAGGTTTATTAGTTTAATGTTCAATATTATTTAATTTTGTATTGTTCTTTTAAAAATCGGAAAAGAATGTGTAGTGTAAATGTTACGTCTAAATACGAAAAGTATACAATATGATGTTTGGCCGACATCAAACTTGATTTTATCTAAAACACGTGGTCAACATTGCCAAAGTATATACTCACGTGCTTATATATTCATATTCTACAAATTTAAAATGTACGATATGAGCAATTTAGAAATAGACAGCCTGATATGGTCTGTACAAAATCGAACTAAAGACAAGTGAGAATTTTGTCCAAAGAATCAACAGATTCCATGTGCAATGATGAAATTGTACTAGATCTAATCGACTTGTTCTAAATCTATACGATTCAGCCTCCTTTTTCTTTTTTTCTTTCTTTTTTGAGAAGTATAAAGAATTGTGAGAATTTTCTTCTTTACTGCTTTCCGTTTCAAGAAGTAAAAATGTCAACGATTCTGAACACATGTTAATTTAATTTTTAAATAAATTATATTAATGGTGGATCAATCGAAATATTATCACAAAAACATTATTAGATTTAACTAAATTTCGATAAATTCGTTGGAATCCAGAACAGATATAACATGATTTTCAATTCTAAAAATAAAAACATATTACATATTAGTGAGAATCGTATAGTAACCAGGTTTAAGGAGATTGGGATAAAACACGTGTATTGACATGTAAAAAGAGTCTATCAATAATTATTTAATCGACAACACGTTTAAAGAAAATAGAATAAAGTAGAAAGTCTACCAAATTCTCCTAGAGGATAAGGATATAGATAACATTATTGCGATGAATTTATTCTTGGTGATTCAATGCCTTTATCTAAGAGTGGAACTTGATTTTGGATTTATTCTTTTTATTTTATTAAAATAAGTAATATAGTATTAAATATTAATAAATTTGAAAATTTCATCGACATTAATATTCAGTCTCCTTTTTTCCATTCAATAAACTGAAGACTTCGACTAGTTTTAAGTCAATTAAAATATATCCATTAAGCAAATTTGGATTTACTTTTTAAAATTTTAAGCCAAAATATGTAAACTTTTTTACATATAAATGAAAAATAACATATTCGAAATGTTTTAAATTAAAAGTTCTATCTTTTAAGCTTAGCCAAACATAGACTAACAACAATTCAACAATTCTAGCGACTGGATGTATAAGTTAATTAATTAATTAATTAATCTATGAGTCAGTGATATTGATTATAATAGAAGAATTTGGAGCCAAAAGTCTGAAGTACATATTTCTAGCATTTAGAAAAGTATTCAAGTTACTTGTAAAAATCGTTCACATGCAGCACTACACTTGAGAGGTCCAACTGCTAAAAGAACAAATTAAAAAAAGAAACATGTGACAAATGAGATGCAATATCAAATATAAAAATCGAAGCTCAAGAAAGAGAAAATTTGTGTTAGAATCTATTAATTTATGATAAGTTTTATTTGAGATAATTAAACTTTGATTTGATTTTAATCAGGTAACTGTATTTCAATTATGTTCAATCGAAAAAATTGCACTTTAATTTAATATAATTCAAGATTATTCCATCCACCTACATTAATTTGCTAATGCAATTTGATTATATGGCCATCAATCACAGGCCATCATCACACGTGTAAGTTAAATCGTGACAAAAGGTTAATTCCATTTAATATAAATATATTTTGGTTTGATTTCGTTTAGGCAATTACACTTCTATTTTATTCAATCGGATAACTACACTTTAATTTAATTTTATTCAAGTTAACACTTTAAATCAAATAAAATTGTAGCTATCCGATTATAGAAATTTGAAATATATATTTACCTGATTGAAATCAAACCAAAGTACATTTACCTTGAAATTAAATTTACTCGTTAATTGATCATTCATTCATATGTCCAATTCTACATGTCAAGCGTAAACAATTTTACAGAACTTTTCTGTAAGAGATTAAAATGTGAAAATAAGTTAAAATGTACTTACTTTTAGGAAAATGATTGTTACCCAAATAGCTCTCTAGATAGAGACCAACTCTGAAGTGATGTCGTCTTAAGTATTAAAATGATGTGACCAAATGTTTGGGTGGAGAGAAGTGCTATATGGTCTTTTCTTGGGTGGATATCATCCATGTATTTCTTGAAGACAAGCAATACCACAATCACACGCATTAATTGAAATCAAGTTTGATCATCAATTCAACTATACAACAAAAATAGTTAAAAGGTGTTATAAGGGCGATTATAGTAAAGAAGAACTCTCCTACCCCCACTAACCAGCTACTGTGCAAGGACAATCGACCGACAAACTACTCTGGTGAAACGAGGAGAAGGCCAGTAAAACATTTTAGGATGGTCATAAAAACATGTTCCTAATAACCTATCTCAATCCCATGAGAAAGACCTTCTTAAGAAGACAAGGGTAGAATTGATTTAAAAGAAACGCTCCTAACTTTCATACAATTTATTATTGTTCTTGAAAATTAAAGAATTATAGTTTAATATGCAACCAATTCAACCCATCCAAGGTGTTTGACATAATCGTATGGTTGGAACGTTTATACCAAATAATGCCATGTGGCAAACCCCTATTGGAAGTACATAAATGGAATGAAAAAACGTGTCCATAGGGTTTGAAAAATATGTACGTTGAGCAATAAATATTTAGATAGATATTTCATTCGGCGAGCAAGGAATATGAAATAAAAAAAAAGTTTATCTAAAAGTTATTTATATGAAAATTATTAATTAAATATGTTTGATTTAGTTTTTAATTTAGAAAAATATTATACTTGTTCATTTTTATTGATGGATAGATGAGAGATGGTGAATTACCTGAAAAGTAAAAATCATCCTCCCTAAAAAAAATATTTTCCTTATTTTTTAAGAAAAATATGATCACATGTCAAAAGTTGTAAAATATTTTTCATGAAAAAATTGTCAATCAAACACCCAAAATGATATTTTCCATGAAAAATAAAACAAATCAAACACAACCTTAAACCCCTTTTCTTTTTTTTTCGAGGTTTGAAAAATGACAGCACAAAAGTTGTTCATGTTTATCTCTTCAGTTTGATTGTCTAATATTTTTCAAATTATGGTCAAATTTCTAAATTAACTCCAAATATTTCGTTAGTAAAAAATCTTCTCGATCGGCATTAGATTTAGCAGAAATTTTTGGTGCAAGTTTCTTCATTTATTTGGAGCTCGAGAGTTAAATGATGCCAAAATTAATATCATGTTTTTTTTTTTCGATTGAACATGGCAAAATATTTATTTTTTTTTTTCGCTTTTTGTACAATTGTATACGACTCTCAGTACATGCATGTTTAATACACAAAATTATTATATCCGACAGAATTAAATAGCATAACAAACAAAAAAGTCTATTCCAATCCTCCAGTGGTGCCGGCAATAAAATATTAGATTTGATGGTTGTGGACAGACGCCAGTGGTCATATCCCAAACACACAACCTTGGACCATAAGATTGTGCAATGCAGATGCAGTGCAGCACCAATTATAATTCCACTTTGGCTTATAATTATGTTCTCAAGTTGCATTCGTATGCCTAATTGCCGACTTCCAATGAATATTTAAAAACAATTTCAACGCGTGTGTTTTTCTTTTATCATCTATACCTTTGTCGATTAGGCAAACAAGTTGGAATTCTATTGTTCCTTTATTCTTTTGATTCAAGCAAAAACAGAGATTGAAAATTGAGAATAGGATTAAACTCTCATTGCGCAACTTGAAAAACTAATAATGGTTAGTCTCGGTGGATTAAGGATGACAACGAGACATGACTTGTCTCAGTAAATTAGGGATGACAACGGGATAGGACGAGCAATTCCTCGCCCCCGCCCCGTCCTACCACGTTACCGTTTAAGACGGGGCGGGGGCAGGGTCATTGCCCCGTTTATTTATTTATTTAAATTTTTGATAATTCATTTTATTGCCTTCATTTATTAGATTGAGACAATAATATATTTTTTAATCTTTACTTATTTTTGAAAGTTAAATTATTCAAATATATTTTGTAAACTAAGGCAATGCTTATTGGTTGTCATATTTTTTAGGTAATTTTAATTGTCATTTTCTATTAGAATTAATGAAATTTCGTAAAATTTTTCATTTAAAATATTGAATTCTAAAAAAAAAAAATTAAATTAGGTGGGTCACCCAGTACCCATCCTTGACCCGAATACCCGATTAAACAGGTAATCCTCACCCCGTTCGGGGCGAAATCCTACGGATATTGAGTTTATCGAATTTTTTTGTCATCCCTACGATGGACTACAAGTTGAAAATTAATTATTAAGACACTTAAATTCTCATTTTATTACAATTCGTGTAATTTTCATAAAAACCCGACTCTCAATCATTGCACTCACCGAGTAACAAATACACTTGCATGTGTTTATTACACTATTGCTTCACAAGATTATATAAGATATGTTTGAGCCCCATTTTTTGTATATAATGCATTTTAGAATAGTAGATTGATGGAAAATGTGTGTTTAAAAATGAAAAAATGCGTAGTTGAAAAGAAGAGAGAAAAATATATTTTGATCAAAATGGGGATCAAACAAGGTCTTAGTATAAAGAATAAAATTTTAACATTTTAGACTTTAAATTTTAATATTGAATCATAACCCGGTACTAAACAACCCATAAGATACAAGAAACTAGAGTACAATTCCATTGCTGCAGATGAGGGATGCGTACAAGAATTGGCTCCCATGCCTTGGGCAAATCATAAAGAGAGATAAGGATCCATAGTCAATTCAATTATGAACATGTTAAGACACATAGCAGGAGGCATTTGTACAGCTCTTTCCCCCACCAACCCTACAGTGGGAATTATTTGCCCATGACGATCTCCTGATTTTTGACAACTACACAAGATCCAGTGGCGTTCCTCACACAAAAAAGCCCCACACAAGGTCACGATACCACGTCTTGTACACTGAATTAGGTTGGACGACAAATAAAAACACTCCACATGGATCTATTTCTAAATTATTTCTAGTCATATCCAATCTAGTCTATAAAATAAACCAGTGAGGACCCAAGGAAGGTGGGATGGAGAAGAAAAATAGTTTCAAGAATTGGACATCTGATTTTAGCAAGTTCGGTAGATCATTTGTAACCTCTAATACATATTTTTGTGCACAGGTGGGTGTGTCCATGTAAAATGACTATATGTATGTATATATATGTCTTCTAACACCATCGAGAGATATGCCATGCATAACCTATTACTCGTGCCTTAACGCCTCCAAAGTACGGTAGAATCCCCTTACTGAAGAGATGCATTCGAGATGAAGCTGGTTCTTTGACACAAATATACCATAGAATTTTCGAAATTTCTATTTCAACTTGTCAACCAAAAATACTTAAAATTGTTAATAGAGATGAGATGATAGGATCGTGCAAGGCATATTCATGGGCTACAAGACTATTTTTACTAAATCAACAATTTGAAGAGGCTAATCAGATGTACTTGTCTCGTCTATGATTATTGTAAGCCACCAATCAATGGAACCCCATCTAATATAAGGAACTCGGCAAATAGTGAAAAAGAAATCAAGTGTGAAACATATTAGCAGTGCCTCGGTACTTTATACTATGAAAAGATGAACTTGTGTATATTTACTCACACAGGTTAATAGAACCATCTTTCATCGACTTTATGCTTAGACTATTGAATCGCCCTCTTGAGTAATGCCGAGAAGCCTTTCTCCATTCCATGCCCTTTTCATCATAGCAACAAATTCATCACGACTGATTCTTCCATCCTGCATTCATAATTGAATGAATGAGAATATATTCATCTACTTAGTAAATTCAACGCTTAGGAATTTTTTGTCACCTTGTCTGAGTCAACCTCCTGGAATATGACCTTTGCTACATCTGCACAGTCGTGTGCTCCATCCTCCATTAAGGAATCTTGAAGCTCATCAGGCTCAATATGACCATTGCCATCTGTCGAAATAGGAAAAAGCCTAGTGAAGATGCTCATCATTGGCCATCCTTTGTAGATGGAGTGCAATGGCAAGAAATTCTCCATAGTCCGTGGTTCCTTTTCCATTCGTGTCTACCTGTAGCAATATAGAGAATTTAGAAAACAGGAGACATCAAGTAGCTCTTACACAAAAGATTCATTATGTAGGATATATTGGACTTGGCTTTCCCATGATCAAATCCATACAAGATTGCAGCATGAGCTGCCATAATCCACTGGCTAAGGAAGGGGAAGAAGTATAAGATCATTTATCTTACAATAAACAAAGAGCGAGAAATCTAAGCTGGGTACAGAAATTTAGATTTCGAAAGTTCAGTCTCAACCGAACTATAGTAAGAATAAATTCTATTAGAAGGAACAAGTTTATAGATATAACTTTTTTTCTTTATCAATTACAAAGAAAACACATACCACATATCTCAAAAGTGACATCATCTGTGTACCTGAAAACTATTACCCATCATCTGATATTATCTGGCACAACATCTACTCCACTCAATCTGACAATGCAAAGATCATTTTTTTCACTATGGAGCATGGTTCTCATGGCTAACTTGTTTGATAGTTATTGTAATTCAATTAATAACAAGCTAGACACACTGTTCAATGCCGAACTTTGAAATAATTAGATATTTTAACATTTTCTTCCATTTTCTATGGAGCGAAATCAATTTTAATGGGACAAAAATCAGAGCAAAAGAATTGTATTTACAAATAGTAAAATGATAACTTAAAAAATAGAAAGCATTTCAAGATTCAGTAAAGAAGGTAACCAAGCAAAAAAATTAGCACTATTGCTCCCCAAGAACTACGTAAATGCAAAAAGCATGAAATCAAAGATTAGAGAATGGTGGTTGTATCAACAGAACAATTCAAAGCATAATCAAAAAGGATTTTTCATATTTATCAAATAAATTAGCAAATGTGAACAATATTTTACCCATAACTTGTTTTGCAGTGAGTCGAAGCTTAGGATCTGGCTCCAATATCTGTCGTACAAGACTCTCGGTACTTTATGAAATGCTTGGCCATGGTTCCCTTTCGAATTTTATTTTCCCACATATAATGGCCAGAGCAACACCTTGTTCAGATTCTGTGAAAAAACTTCCTTTAGACAGGTGATTAATCATGGTTGCAAACATGATTAAAAAAATGGAAAAATGTATCATCATTCACACAAGTAGGTCTGAACTGGAGTGGAATACCAAAAAACATGATTTCTAATGAATATAAAGCATTAAAGGTGAAAAGCATACAGTCCTAACACTACAAACTCTAAAGAACTGGAAGGCAGATGGAAACTGTAAAGAAAGAGTATGCCTGCATGAGAACAAGAAGCTAGCCACAGAGAGAGAGAGAGAGAGAGAGTATTTTGAGGAAATTCAATATACCAGCCCAAATTGGAGGAACTCCACACAACAAGATATAGAGAATAAATCCAGCACTCCATATATCTATTTCTGGTCCATAGTTTCGCTTGAGCACTTCTGGAGCCAACTTATACATTAAGATCATCAAACAAATACAATATACATGGTTTAGATCTAAAAAAGAATTACAAGGTACTTGATTTGATGTATAACAGTATAAGCATATACAAGGACAAGAAGCCATCTCACATTTTTCTATCATATACATAATTGTTAAACAAATTGAATAACTATAGAGTACTAAGAATGAACTTTTTCCATATACTTTGCCTAAAATTTCAATATTAATGAGCTTCCAATTTATAAATCATAGTTTTAAAACCCATAATGAAGCTAAGTTCCAACCTATATGCCATTGACATAGTCAATCTTGAAACCAAATAACCAACGTGGGGCTTTGTCACATTTTTCCTCACGTGACCAGGGCCAATCTGAGCTCAACGAACAAATTTTATAGAACTGAGACAGACCAGAGACAAATGCATATGGCTTGAAGACAACAAATAGTCAAGTCAAATCAAACTCTGATACAACGTTACCCAAAATATTTTTGTGGAGGATCGCATCTTATTTCTAAGCCATTCTAGAACAGTATCAAGCAACAATTGATGTCTTTTTGTCTTTCTTACAGAAGTTCTAAAGGATCAAAAATAAAAAAGAGCAGAATCTTATACCGTAGGAGTTCTAATTCCATTTTTCTTTTCTGGGGATCAGAATCTCTCGAGGAAAATTTAAGCATAAATTTGATTTAGGTCTCACTGTTGCGTCCAACAATAGTCCAATCATCATCTATTGGTTCTTTTAGGTAAGTAAGTTGTTGACTGCTAACAAGTATAAAACTAACTCACATTAAATTTTTCCAAGCACTATATTTTTAGAAAAATTATCACTCCTATACTTCAATTTCTGCCACACTCTTAAAGATTACATAATACCTTAGAACCGTGGTGGGATGTTTATCGAACCATCAAAACATTTGTTCATCTATATTTTTATTCAGGATAATGATTTCAAAGAAACTTCATATCATTTCATTGTCACAAGACAACCTTCCCTTTAAATTAAACTAAATCAAGTAAAAAAACGAGTAGTTAAAATAACAGAAACCAACACAATAAAGTATGAGCTTCATGCATTTATAGACAACTGACAGGATCTTTGGACAATCATACAATGCAAGTAAGAAATTTAACACAAAAAGGGGAAGAAGATGATTTGTACATTTAAATATAAATCAGTGATGCATTCATGAATCTCTGTCTATTATAAGGGAGCACACATTTTGACAAGTAAAATTGACTACATTCATATTACTTTCTTCCTCATGAGTAATGAAAACAAGGAAATGATTTTCATTAGCCAAATGAATTAGAAAAACCTAGGCAACCGTGGTAGTCATGTCATCTACATCAACCAATTATCATAGGACAGAGCTGTAATCAGATAAACTATCAGGCTTGTTATGAAACAACCAAAATATCTCTTGTTAAAAAAAATATTAATATGTCTGGATCGCTAATAGCAAGGTTAGAAATACAAGAATTATGTATTGTTTGAATATCACCTACCAAATGAATTGTTGAAGTTATATAGCAAATAATGAAATATTAGATCAAGCAAAAGAATAATAAAGACAGAAAATATGGCAGGGGAATTAAGAGATTTTATTGACTCAAAAATAATGGAGAAAAGAGAAAATTACATTGGATCCTATAATTCTAGTAATCTATTTTATCACATTTGTAAAATTGTATAGAAGAGCCTAATATTTATAGGAAATATGTAGGGGACGTCCAAACCCTCTTAATAGAGTTGTTGATGAAGTAGGATGCCAAAAAATAGAATCCAAAATGAAAAAGGAGAGAAAACGCGACGTTCTCTTTGAATACAGTCAGGTGATCTTCCAGTGATCCTCCTTCTGTCATTCGATGAGAATATAAACACTGCTTGAGGTTTAGCTTGCTTGTGAAACTTTTAGTCATGCACAATTACTCCAACTTCAACCATAAAGCAGCTGCTGAAACCTCTTTCAAAAAATCCTGAAGAATGGTATTCGGTCAAAGTTGCGGGCATCATGTTAATTCCCAGCAACGCATCATTCAAATCCAGTTGTGTGAGTACTGCACGCATCTTAACCTGCCTAGCGAAAATCTAGTGCTCCGATCTAAAAACGGAATATCATATTTCATGGAAGTCATCACGAACAAAAACCTCGAATAAATCAAATCTTGCGCTCTTACGGAACTGCTGAACCTAGCCCTCTGATACCACTTGTTTTGAAACAACCAAAATATCTTTTGTTATAAGAAATATTAAAATGTCCAGATCGCTGATAGCAATGTTGGAAATACAAATTATGTATTGTTTGAATACCACATTGAAGTTATATGGAAAATAATGAAATATTAAAGCAAAAGAATAATAAAGACAAGAAATATGACAGAGGAATTAAGAGATTTTGTTGACTCGAGAATAATGGAGAAGAGAGAAAATTACAATGGATCCTATAATTCTAGTAGTCTATTTTCTCACACTTATGAAATTGTATAAAAGAACCTAATATTTATAGGAAATATGTAGGGGACGTCCAAACCCTCTTAGTAGAATTGTTGATGAAGTAGGATGCCAAAAAATCGAATCCAAAAAGAAAAAGGAGAGAAACGCGAAAAATCCAAACGGGCATGGTGGCGCCGCAGCACCCGGCGTTCTGCCAATTTTATTTTTTCTTTGTTCCCAAATTGTTTTCTCAATTCCGAACTCTTCTTCAAATCCAATACCAATTTCCAACTCCCAATAGGCTTCCAAGATAGAACTTCAACTTGACATTAGACTCCAATAGCATTTCAAACTTGAATTCTCCTTGACGTGCACTTCAATTAGAATTTTTCAATACTTCAAATAAGGAATTCGGGTCACACCTAAATTCTAACAAGGCTGTTGGTATAGACTGAAGCAAAATAATAAGAATACGAGGTGAAACCTTGATGCAACCTATAGTAATAAAGAAATTTTTAATACTATCCTCACTGAATCTCCTCATGTGGTTGCATTATTATACATATACAAACTAATGTTTGGCAACTATCGCTGCTTAAGTACCTTAACTAATCCTATTTGTTCCTTGTCTTATTGAGCATACAATCTAATAATACTAATAGACGCTTCTAATGATATAATTCAATCCGACTTAATCTTACTCTAGCCTCAAGTTTCCTTCATAGTTGATAGGACATTGCAATCTCTTGATTTCACGATCTAACTTTAATCCAATGTAATTGTATTCCTTCATTCAATCAACCTAGTCAATGAACTCATAACCAGTGTTCTATAAAGTGTGCCATGGCAAAGTTTGGTCTTGCCGCTAGCCATGCATTACGCTTTTTTAATGCCTAGGCTTCACCTAGGCCCACTTAGACTCATAAAAGTTTAAAGCTTTGGCCTTGCGCCTAGCCACACTTTACAATTTTTAGAACATTTCACATAACCAAGCTTTTCACTTCCTCTTCTTTAAAACAAACTCTCAATTGACAGCTAAAAAATCTCCAAATTTCTCTAATTATATCCTAAAACTACCCAAATCCTTGCCATTTCTCTTCGGTGGAGTTTTAGATGGACTGCAAAGAACTAGAAACAAATTCATCCTTCATCAATTCTAATAATTCCAAATTTCCCAAAAAGAATAATTGTCTTCACCTAAGTATGACACTCGCTCATTGGTAATGTAGTCCCGCCAACTTCTTCAATGTCCCTCTGATTCTGGACCAAAACCATATACTTTTGCTCTCTCTTTATTATTTCCAATCATTGTCATGATCCATCACCACGTTTCAAAGAAAGAGAAAAACCACCTTTTAATTTTATTTCATCAAATATCTTGATTCCTACCTTGGCTCTCGCTTATCATTTCCAATAATCTTCATGATTCATCACGACATTTCAAAGAAAGAGAAAAACATCTTTTTAATTTTTTTAATTGAATATCTTGGTCTTTCTCATGTTGAAGTTTATAAGCATTGTGTTGACTATATAAGCTATTTTCAAGAAAGATAAACAGTTTAGCTGCAGTTGATGTATTGATATTTGATATAATCACGGGAGTCAAGGTTACACTATGTTCTCCCTTTCTAGTACTTCATAATGGGTACAGACAAAAATCCCACCCATCCCTTGAGGCAATGGATATAGACTTAAGCGGAAAGATAAGAACCCAAGGTCAAACCTTGATGCAACCTATAGCAGTAGAGAAATTTTTATTACTATACCAACTGGATCTCCTCATGGCTGCTTTAATATACATGTACAAACTAATGCTTGGCTACCATCGTTGCTTTAGTACCTTAATTAATCCTATTTGTTTCCTGTTTTACTGATCATGCAGTCTAATAATGCTAATCAGCTCTTCTCAGGACAAAGACAATCCAACATAATCCTACTATAACATCACACTTTCCTACACAGTTGATAGGACATTACTTTTTCTCGAGTTCCCAATCTAACTTTAATCCAATGTATTTGTATTCCTTCATTCAATCAACTGAGTCATTTAACAGGGTCAATCATCTGAGTCATTTAACAGGGGCGGATGTAGGTTGGGGGGGCTGAGTCCCTGCAGCCCATATGGAAAATTAAGAATAATCTATTCAATTTTGGCCCAAATATTTGTGTTAGCCCAACTCTAGTTTGAATCCCAACCCAAACCCAATTCTCAATTATCCAAATTTTGTAAAAGAGACTACAATTATTAATTGCTCTTTTCATGACATTCATGGTGAATATCTTATTATCAAATTAGGTATTTTATTTAATGCATGTTTGACTAAATTTACTTTTACTAATTAAGTAAATTCTATATTAGATAATTTGTATTGATCAAATCTAAAAATAAATTACTTATTTTAATAGTTAGAGACACTACATGTTTTACTAAGCTTAAAAGTAATTAGTTTTTTTATTTCTACGTATGTTTTCATATATTACTTATTCATACTTATAAGAAAAAATTTACTTGTTTTGATCATGAAATAAATGTTACGATCAAAATAAAGAACTTGATCTAGATTTGATCTTGTCAATAAAAAGAATATTTGTTAAAACTTATTTATTTATAAATTAATCTATATATAAGTATATTCTTGGAACTGAGCCAAACATGGGCATGAAAAAAATCTATATCTTTGAACCAGAATTTTTAGTCGATTTTTCTCGTTTTGGATGTGATTTCTCACTCACTATAAACTATAAAATGTAGTGATATAGAAAATTGATATCCACGCGAAATAGTATTTTGAAACAATAATATATAGTGATATATAATTGATTGCGTGTTTCGATAAAAGCTTTCAGTTGTATGGAAAGACTGATAGAACAATATTCATTAAATATTTTCTTAGTTTTTCATTAGTGGATATGATAATTTGCTTATTTCGATCATGATTCGATCAATTTATATATTTTTAAAGTAAACGTCGATTTTCTATTTAATAAGAAGAGATAAAAAGATCTAGTAGGACACTTTAGGGTGAGATATCTAGACTTCTTTTATTTCATTGAATGTCATACACTCTTTGTCGTGAATGCCATGAGTTTAGCCTCCTAAACTTGATCTATTGTGGTGCGAATTTTTTAAATATCAATCTATCCTAACATCATTTTCTAGCTCTGTCGCTGTGAGTGAGTCAATGAACTCATAACCAAGCATTTCACTCACTCTTCATTAAAACACACACTTAACTGATGGCTAAACAATCTCCAAATTTCTCTATTTAATCATAAATCCTCAACCTCCCAAATCCTTGCCATTTCTCTCAATCACCTTCGATGGAGTTTTAGATGGACTGCAAAGCACCAGAAACAAATTCATTTCATCCTTCCTCCCCACTTCTGATATAATAAGTCATTTCCTGAAAAGAATAATTGTTTTCGCCTAAGTATGACACTCGCTCATTGGTAAAGTAGTCTTACCAACTTCTTCCATGTTTCTCCAATTCTGGACCAAAACCACATACTTTTGCTCTTGCTCTATTATTTCCAATCATCTTCTTGATCCATCAGCACATTTCAAAGAAAAAGAAAAACCTCCTTATTTCGGTTCCTACTTTGCTCTCGCTTTATCATTTTCATTCATCTTCATGATCCATCAACACATTTCATCATCAGGAGAAGAACGTCTTTTGTAATTTTTTTAATTAAAATTCTTGGTTCCTCTCATGTTGCATATTATAATCAACGTGTTGACCGTATAAGCTATTATCAGGAAAGATCAACAGTTTAGCTGCAGTTGATGTATTCTATAATATATTCGTAGAAGTCAAGGTTACATTGTTCACCCTTTCTGGTACTTCATAATGGGTCCATACAAAAATCCCACCCACCCAAAAAAAAAAAAAAAAAAAAAAA
>CAIGRP010055675.1:0-32978 GCA_903798385.1 Fraxinus cuspidata
GATTGAAGTATTATTTCTTCACAGGAACAATTTTATAGCATGACATAATTTTATGATCGTGACAATATAATAATTCAAAGTTAAATTCAATTTTTTTATTAATCATTAATTAATACTAAACATAACACAATTGGTCAATCTAAATTTTTAACTGAAAGCATTATGCCATCCAAAAAAATTATTCACAATATCATTGACAACATAATCATAATTACTTGTTTATGTTTTTTGCGAAAAAGTTAAAGCCCGTTGTTAACTGTATTCCCAGTTAAAGCCCACAACTTTAATTTATTTTGCTTTATTCAAATTTCCTTTCAGTAAAGTTCCCAAGTTTTATTCAAAAAATAAAAGATTAGGAAATTTCTTTTTAAATTTCTAAAATGTTTCCTAAACGATAGTATTTTTGAAATTTCCGTAATTGATACTGAAGTTGCAGCCTCTTTCAAATGCAGACATGTTTCTCAAGCTACCCCAGTAGTGAATACAACAGAAACAAAGAACTCACAGGAGGTGCTCCGAGGGCCATTTGAAAATCAAATCTTCGAACAAGCATTGCCACTGCTACCACAGTCTGCAGATCAGTAAAGAGCGGATTGAAATTTTTATATGAAATATTCATGAATAATTCACAAGAACCTAACACCTTATCATCATTGAAGATTATCATAAAATTTCTATCAGTATTCTGCAAATCCAAAGAGTGAAACAATAATGCATACCAAGAATTATAATTATCCAAAAGAATCACATCACTTCATATTGACAGTTACCAGACGTAATCCAACAGAAATAGGTGAAAAACCGAAGAAAACATGAACAGATGCATGTTCTCTTGCGAGTCCGGAGCAGCCGCCCCGGGCATGCAGGAACCCCTGCATGCCACAGCCCTGGCACATGAATGGGCCATGTGCCATTTACCCATGAAAGTTTTAAGTAGCTAGCCATGTTACCTAAAGACGACAACATCCCTAACTTTTACATAGGTCAACTTTATCAAGAATAGTCACGTAACTTGAGTATTCCATAGACATGGCTATAAAGTTGATTAAAAGCTAAGAAGCTTATCCTACTCTTTCGTGTTATATGTACCAAGCTCTTACCTCAAGGACAACTAATAGTGCTTGCAATCTCTCATATAATGTACTATTCTCATTGAATCTAAGATCTTAATATTTCAAATGTTGGATCGAAGTTCCATTATAGGTGATTTTAGAATTTTGGATTCTGTCCCCATCAGTATAACATAACAAAGCCTTATGAACATGTCATAGTAGAAGCTTAAATCAAACGAAAACATCAATCGAAGATTTTATTAACCAAAAGCACGAATCACTTCATACCTCATCTAAAGAGACCTCGTAGTGATGTGCTTTAAAATAACTAAACATAATTCTCACAATATATGTTTTATTTAAAGTATCCTTTTATTAATCACAATACAAGAATTCTTTAACACTCTAGTCTTATAATTCCTCAAGGAAGATTTATCTAGGATCCCAACCTTGCAGCTATATGAGAAATAGACTCTTGTATATTGTTACCTTCTCTTAGTAACAAATAATATCTCTATGATACCTACAGTAGGTATCATTATCTATCACTAGCCTTCTCAAAATTCATACACATGAAATGAGTAAATCGTAGCCACTAAATGTATCCATATCAAAATATGATCCACGCAAATGTATATGGATTTTTATCACACACTAAATATGTTAAGAGTGCACAAATTCCATTTCCTCTACAATATAATAATATGGATTTTCTTCATTTTATCCGAAAATGCGACCAAACATTACATGCATGAACAAGTGATAAGAAAAATCTCATGCATACTAGAAGCCTTACACCAAGGCTAGCACT
Source organism: Fraxinus cuspidata (assembly GCA_903798385.1). Taxonomy (NCBI): domain Eukaryota; kingdom Viridiplantae; phylum Streptophyta; class Magnoliopsida; order Lamiales; family Oleaceae; genus Fraxinus; species Fraxinus cuspidata. Next base: position 1,864 of record CAIGRP010055675.1, read on the forward strand.
CACCCCAAGAATCCCTTGCGCCACTATTGTTCACATGCATGAATATCAGATACAAAGTGGACTTCACGGGAAGACAACTTTTAGCACTTATGTTAGACATCTAATATACAAACACATGAATATTATAAGACCTATAATCTCAATATTGATGCCATTCTTCTCACAGCATAGCTAGCATATCCTTATACCACACTCACCATAGTAGGAATCTTATTTCTCAATGCGTATTATCTAGAAAAATACGCAATAGACACATTTATCAATATAAGAGCAAATCTAGTTTTTTAAACAATGTTTACAACATACTTTACTAAGTATCCATTCACTGTTGGCATTATTTATTTTGTACCTCAATGATATTCTTTTGTTAAGGAAATGTCAAAAGAAACCCATACAATTATTTACAAATACCAAATAACAGTTTCATGAAAATTCATGCAATTCATCTTCAAACTAATAATCAAAGGAAATTATTTCTAGAAGACTTAAGACACGAGAACAATATTAGATAACACTTTTTGCCATATGACTGCCTTGCATACAACCTAATGAAAAGCCATATATTCTTCATACAATTGGAAATAATGTTTTCATTCCAAGTTTTCAAATTTTAATATGCACAAGATGGTAGGCATCAAAATAATGTGCTATTTCTAATTAAGTCAAAGCATATTTAATTTAACTAATTATTTAGAAAGGAACTTATGTGAAAGCATTCCTCCTTGGTAACAAAGACATTTATTGGATTTGATGCTTTTTTTCTCCTTGTGAAATTTTTTTATCTCCTCTTTAACACATCTTCGACAAGAATGTCATGCTAATCCATCCACTAATGCATGTTAAAGTTTCCCTTACTGCATTCTTATCTTCCTGTGATTCATATTGAACAATACCATATCCTTTCAACTTAACAAAGTCTACTTCAAAATCTTTTATGAAGACAACGGAGGTGCCATTTTAAAACACGAAACAATGTTTTAAGATATTGTAGGTGGGATATCTCCAAGTAGCACTGTGATAGTCTTCAAAACCACAAGAAAGGAGTAGAAGTCAAAATCGTTTATTCTTGATCAACCTTAAACAAAGAAGAACTTGATTTCAAGCCGTGTGTTTGCGCTTTACTTAAGATGCAATTCGCTCCCACCAGTCAAGTGATGCACTCGGATACGCCTTCAGGATACAATGAACCCATCATATTGTCTGCATTGTGCATCAACAAAGACAATCCAGACGCCAAAGATTAAAGAAGTCTATACTCGAGGTCTATACTTAGATTCTCCAGAATGACAAAGTATAAACAATATTTTGTAAGAAAATGATAGGTTTATGATACAAAATAACCAAGGGGAACAAAGAACATTATTTAGGCATCATATTAATATGATTTTCAAGTGTATCTCAAACAACAAATCGCCATATAGATGATGAAACAATGCATTACCAAGAGTTACAAGCATCCACAAGAATCACATCACTTCCTATTTACAGTTACTAACCAAGAAAAGAGGTTAAAAAATCGAAGAAAACATGAACAGGTGCATAAGCAACTGTTCTGTTGCGTGTCAGGGACGGCCGTCCCCAAGCATGCAAGAAATCCTGCATGCTGCAGCCCAGCAACCCAGAGCAAGGACTAGGGTGGCCCTGACTCTTCCTCCATCATATCAAACCTCCTCCGAATGATACACATGCAAACTTTCTTACGCATTCAATAATACCAAAAACTGATATTAGTTTGAAATGTTCTAAAAAAATAGTAAATTGGCATATTTATATCCATGCTCAACGAAAGAATATATCCAGAATATCATCCCCCCTGCAACCAACTGCAATTTTAAGAATTTTACCTCAAATGTGGCAAACATGTCTCCAATACATTTTCTTGGTCCTCCACCAAAGGGCAAATAACTGTAACAAAAAAGTTCATATAATGTATAATATTAGCATATCTAAACTGGAAAGGAGAAAATAAAATCCGTGACAGGAAGGAAAATAATATCTTTATTATATGAAAGGAAATTGAATCCTGTAATTTCTTAACTGGTGACTGCTGGCTTGAATGTTTTATTGAAGATGTAATTGTTTTTTCTGTTTTAACACCATGCTGGGGAGAAAATCCCATACATGGGGGAACTAATTAACTTTTTGTACGACAAATTTAATTCCACTTATTTCACTAGAAAATTAATAAACAACAATATGTTTAATGCCATTTGTTCTCATCGCTGTAATGCATTTCTCTTGAGAGTGTATATTCGCCAATTTTCACAAAATCTTCTATATTTAAAGTGTACTGAAAAATCGTTCAACCTTCGAAAATTTATCTTTTTGATGACTGCATAATATTGGGGTTCATATTGGTAGAATGTATATCTTTAGAGCCAATTTGAGTTTTCATTTAGCCGTTGGTAGCAACCCCACAGTGTTCTTCATCCTTTTCTTTATTACCTTCTGTCCTACTTGAACCACTAAAGATTCTATATTTTCAGTATTAAATCAACAAAAGGAAAATTATTTGTCTGTGTATATGCCAAGACTACCATCATAATCTAACAGTGATGGCATTTTTAGATACTTCTTCTGTTATGATTAACCACCGAAATTACTCAGTTCAACAGAAGGCTCGTTTACACTGTACTAAAGCCCATGATCGGAAGGAGCATAGGTTCAAAGATAGTAGATACTTCAGTTCTAGTAATTAATACCATGCCATAATTAAATTGGTAAAAAATGGGATAATAGAAGTTGACAAGAAATATTAAATCTTCTCTTTCTTTGGGACAGCTGCCGATGTTAGTCGTGTACTTCATGGTTTCCAGGATCTTGTATACTTGGTTTTTCCAAATTTCTTGCCTACTGCACAGGTTGGTTTTATTTTATGCAATTCTTATCTGGCTTTAAGAAGAAAATGAATTAAGCAGATTATTCCTCTATATTGTTCCTGATACTTAATTCAGATGGCTGCTCAAAGAGCAATCCAGGTGCTTATGGACGTGGAAGAGTGGTTCCTGACAAAAAATAAAAGTCACCATACTATTTGCTTACTCATCCTTGGTACTAATATTTTCTGAAACAAGTGCACTGCTTATTGGAATTGTCTTTTAAAAATGGCATTTAAATCTTGGTGGAAGCAGATTCAAGTTTAAATTCATATCTTGAATGGTGAGTATTGTGTGTCATGTAACATTTGTTATCTATTCATTCAACTTTCGAGGATCCGGCATGCTATTCATATACTTGGTCTTGTGTGTAAATGTTTCAACCCCAACGTCGAGAAACAAAGTTTTTCGATTCTTCTACAGCAGAAGGGCAAAAAAAATATTAATTTGAAATCAAAGTGGATTGACATTTTTATATGAGGTAGTGAAAAAAATCAGACCTGAAATTTTGGTTCGTCTCATTTGGATTAGGCCCCTCTAAAGCCCATCTCTCAGGATTGAATTTGTCAGCATCTTCCCAATGGCTGGGGCTGCGATGCAGATTCCAGACAGAGATGAAAATATCTTCACCCCTGCCAAAACAAAATTTTGTAAGCAAGAGAAGATTTATCTTACTAAATTTGAAGGTTTATAAAAAGGTAAAAGGAAATAGATTATTATTCCACAGTACAGAGCAGTCATAATCATTTTATCACTTGGCCACCACAAGCATATGGCTCATTCCCCTTCTTATTGGAATCAGATTTTTCCATACTTTAGACTGGTGTAATATCATCGAACTTCTCATCTGTATCATTCTCTAACTGAATATAAGCAATATTTAATTGGCATTTTTGTATGTATGTATATGCAGAGGCACTAATTTGTAATACTTATAGAGGAGCATGAATCAAACAACGCACATGTAAATCCATAAAATAGATAGCGTATCTGTTTCCAATACTAGTTTTGGGTTAACCTTTTAATTCGGTACTTCCCAAGAATGTCTTCCTCAAGAGAACGCCGTATAAGAATAGGTGGTTGTGGATATAGTCTCAAGGACTGCAAAGTGGTAGGGAAAAGTCGAGAAAAAGTAAAAACATAGAGATATTAGAACTGCAGTGATAATAGTAAATTGTATTTAGAGTTCAAGGACATTCTCACTTCATTAATTACACGAGTTGTATATTTGAGCTTCTTCATGTCATCAATGGTCGGAAATCGATCGCCGAGAACTGAATCAACCTAATGCAGAAGTTTTAAGATATAAGGTAACAACTTATATTTACAGATCCAAATAAGAGCTAATTTATCAATAAGATCCCACTGACAAAGAAGAAAATGACCTCATTTTGAAGCTTGGCCATGACACTAGGTTCCTGAAATTTAAGAACAAAGAGAGAGAAATATACTTAATTCAATTCTTAAACAAGGTATACTTATTATTCCGTGGGTGGGTGGATGGATGGATGAACAAAGATATGAACATGTATTCTAGTTTTAGTTGCATATTTTCTTAATCTTTGACAGTTATAATCACTGCATTAAAACATATACATACATGTCAATACATCTGAATGAAACTTCAATGACCAGGTCAATACCTTGGTAAGAAGATAAAATGTCCATGTCAGCACTGCAGCAGAGGTTTCATGTCCAGCTATAAGCATTGTCATAAGATCATCACGGAGTTGTTTGCTCGAGACCTAAAAATTAGAGCATAAGGACCTTTCCAATAAATTCATTTGGCAACAGATACATCACAAGATATGACCGATCCATACATCGTCCCCGGATGCTAACAGGAAATGAAGAATACTAGGATCTTGTTCATTCATGTATTCCTCATGAAACTGCAACTCTTCTTCATCTACCATCCTCTGAAGGTGCATAAGAATGCAGTATAGGTGAAAAGAAGTTGAACAATTATATAAAGAAAGGAGCCCATCATTTAAAATTTGTAAGAATTGAAAAAAAAATAATAATAATAATCATGATGATGATGATGATGATGATGATGATAAATAAAAAAGGTGATTATACCCAATGGGGTTGATGCTGCTTTAAAAGTTACTTATCAGGAGGGAAACATGCTTATTCAGTTGAACACTTATATATAACAAACTTTACCTTGCATATTGCAATCAGATTATCGAGTGTCTCATTGACCAGTTTCAGAGCTGCATTAACCTTTTTTTGCTTTGGTGAAATATCTTTCCAAATGGGAATTTCCCAAAATGGAATTGGAGCAACACTGCGATCTTCTGCTTCTCGTAAGACAGTGTATACAGCCTGCTCTTCTCAAAATATAATGACATATAAAACAGCAAGCATTAGAGCTTCTTTAAAATTCACGGCAATGAGGGATACCAAAGAAGCGATTTGTTTTAATAACTCAAAGAAACATAAAGTACAAGCTAGTACCTCGACTATTCCAGTATCAACTTTTAAAGAATCAAAATTATAATTGAATACAGCTTTTCCAATGATATCCAATGTCAAACGGGAGAAAAGGGACTCCATTTCCACATCCTCACCATCCGATGCAGCAACATCAAGCTTTTTGCACAGCCTATCTGTTGCTTTTCCAAACAGGCCAATCATTTTACCAACAAACTACAATGGGCAATTTTGGAATGATATCAATGGCAGAATAAGAAGGATGTCAAACATGGAAAACAATGAAGCGTTTTAACTCCAGCTTTCCCTCTCACTGGTATATTTATAGTTCAGTTTCAAGGAGAAGTAACAATTAAGTGGGTAACATCCAAAAAGTCTTGCAGCCATCTTGATAATACCTTCTGATGCAATGCCGGGACAATAGCCCGTCGCCTAACCCGCCATATTTCCCCATCAGCAGGGATAAGTCCCTTCCCCATTACAAAATCCAAAATCTCAGCTAAAATACCCTAGCACAGTTTGAAGAAGTTAACCGTAATTCCATGAGAAAACATATGAAATCAAATAGCAAAAATACTAAATAATAGGAAGAAAGACAAGAGAGCTAGTCCAGTAGCTTTACCTTTGAATAGGCTTTTGAATTGTCTTTTAATATATGTTTGGCAATTAAAGGATCTGAAACTATCAACAAGGACTGCAGCACAACCTCAAAAATGGTTACTGAAACAAAATTGCCAGAAATAGTGGAAAAGCAAAATAGAAGAAGAAAACAAACCTTGGGACCAAATGTTAGTCTAAAGATTCCACCATAAGTCAGGTAAAGTCTGTATAGGGGAATAAAGAAGGCTTCACTTCTAATTGCACCAATTGACCCTTTTGCCTCTGGAATCTTCGGATAATCCTCAGGGCCACCCATCCATTTGAACAAGAACCCAAGAACCTCGTCAGGCATGCCCAGTTTTGATAAACCATTTCTGAATTGTCCGGGAAAGCTATTCCACAGAACACACGCAAATAACCACATACAAAAAAAAACTGAATTCATATATTGGTTGCAGTCAATTTAAAAAGATCTTCAGATCATATTGCATTATTGATTACATAAAGGACAGTGTAAGGACACCGTCCATTTTAAAGATAACGGGAAACATAGCTATTGACAAATCCGATTAATATTAATTATCTTAGTTATAATTAAGATGGGGTATGCAACCCCAAAATACAAGAATGTCATGCTTGAATAATTTCTAAAGTTAAATGTCAAAGAAATATCTCGCATTCAATGAAAAAAAATTTAGAAAAATGATATTGCAAAAATATAAACTGCACTCTGGAATTCGGATAATTCTTTGATATTTTTCATCACAGTTCCACGTTATATTCATTTATATCTAACAATAGTTAAAGAAAATAATAGAATAACTAAATGAGTATTCAATAACAAGGAGTCAAAAACAAAGAGCAAACTATCTCCGAGGCACAAACTCGTCTCCGGATACAATGGAGTCCTAATTAAATTTATATAAGCTGCAACTTTTGAATATAATTTTAACACCCTGATCATTACAAGCCTTCAAAGATTTCTAAAATGTGAAAATTCCAATTATTTTCCTCTTTTCATGCCCAATTTTCCAATGATAAAGGACCGAGGTACCTGGATTTTTCTACGGTGAATTCACCGGAGGCAATACGATCCGACAACTCGGCTCGACGCTTCTCTTCAAGAAGTTTCTCAACGCTTTTTACGCCGTCGTCTCCACCACTGTCAGGCTCTCTCCCATTGCTTGAATACGAGCAGCTTATCGCACAACTCCCTGAACAAAGAAGCCCAACAAAGAATAACAACTAAATCTAAATCAATACACATAAACTTCTTTAAATGGTTGTACGTATAGATTTATAAAAAGTACCATTTAATTTCGGATTAACTGTCGGTTTGAATCTTTTTCTATGGACCTTGGTTTGGAGAATTGGGGTTGCAAAATGAAGGAATGGAAGGCTGGCAGCCATTGTTACAGTGAGAGAGGTGATAGGATTTGTAGTGCAAGAGCAGAGTACCACCCCAGAAGAACACTGTACTGACAAGTTAACGATGGCACTAAGTTTAGTACCATTTTATTAGCATGAAACTAAACGTTAGCCAACAAGAAAAGGATTCGTGGCACTTTAACGTTTTCACACTTTTTTTTTTTTTTTTCATTTACAATTTTAAGAACGTGAATTTTTTAAATGGAAAAATAAATTTACCTACTTATTTTTTCGACCAAATGGTCCCCCTAAAAGGAAATGATAAATACTAAACCCCGTTTGGTGGAGATGAAAATCAAAATTTTAACAGATTTTAATAAAAATTAATGAAATGTGTGGTTGAAAAGTTGTGAATCTCATAATTAAAATTAATTATTAACTGAACTTTAATAAAAATCTAAATTAAAATTTCTATAAAACAAGGGTTAAGCGTATTATCATCTTGTCAACTCAAATAATAATCTGACCAAATATCTTACCAAACAAGCAACACAACTCGACAACCTTGTTTCTTCTCAATCAAAACTCAAAAAAGATATTGGGAGTTCACTCATTTGTATAACATCAACTTAATTAGTTTATCAAGTCAAAAATAATAATCTAACAACATAAAATCTCAACTTTTTTTTTTCTTTTTTTGCTTACTTGATTATTGTTAGTTCACCTTACTAAACTAGCGGCTGAAGTCGACAATCTTGCTCTATTGATCAAAACCGTGCAATTGTACGAAGACTTCAAACTTATTGTTGCTTCTGGTCCTAGTAAGTATATGATTTTATGTTAAGTTTCATATTATCTTAATGATTACGTTCACTCAAAATATTTGGACGTGATAACACAAAAATCTATAATTTACAAGAAAAAGTGTTTACATCTAAACAGCACAACTGCATAAAATGCCCAATTTAACAAGAAATTGTCTTGTCATTCTTAACATGGATTGACGTCTCCATATTAAGAATACACATTGCTGTTGTGCCTTGAATATACAATATCACTTCCATCCATGGCTCTCGTGATATTCATCATCATCATCATCTTCCTCTTCTTCTTCTGCAGAACATGAATCGTGATCCTTGGATCTCACACTTCCATCATGCACATCCTCGTGCAACTCATTTCTACAGGATCCATGGTTACTGTTTGAATCATCAGTATAATCATCAGGTTCGTGAATATTGTCGTGCCTCAAGCTGAAGCACTGACTATCACTTCTCGATCCAATGCTGCTGGAGCTGCTGCTACTTGAACTCGAGCCCTGCTCTTTCAAGTTCTTTTTACTTTGAGACTTATTGCCTCTGTCTTTTTTCTTCTCATCATCATCACTATCTGAACTATCTTCCATTTCAGCAACAGAAATATCACTGTCCTCGTGATGCAGATTATCTCTACTATGACTCAACGTATCCACCCGGGACGACAAGAGAGGAACAAATCGTGAAGGTACCGGTGCATCAGGTGGAGCCACTGCAAGGAAACTAAGAGCAGCTACAACGTCACTGATCAATGGACGGACCATTGGTTCATCCTGAAGACACATGGCTGCAACTCCCACAGCTTGATTTAAACTTGTCACCAGAAATTCCCTTTTAAGAACTGGATCTGCCATTTCGGGAAACCTTGACGGATCCCGGAAAATGGGCTGTGCCTGTTTAATGGTATGAACAACACTTAATCCATTTAGGGACTTCATACACTCAACGGTATAAAGAACAATATTTTAACTTATTTTTCTTTCTTAATATTATCATTTATTGCAATCCTCGCTAGTCGCTACCATATACAAGAAATTTACAACGCTTTTGGATGTTTGGAATCAGACTTCTTAATTGCAACTGAAAAATGTATTTTCAAATTTGAGTAGACGACATGATATTAACAATTTCTAGACTCAATTCCTTTACAACCAAACACTACAACCATCTTAAGCTAAGCTTAAAAGTAACTTAAAGTTACTTAGCCCCTGTTTGGTAGACATTAAAATTCTCATTCTCATTCTTCTACTTATTTTCAACCACACATTCTTCAATAAAGTAATATTTTCTATCACATCAATAACTTTTCCTTCTTTTTCAACCACACATTCTCCATCAATCTACTATTTCATAATACATTCTTCCAAAATAATGTGGGTCGAACACACTCTTATTCTGACAGTCAGATAGGGTTTACTTTCAAGGTGAGTAATTTACTTATTATTAAACTTACTTACAAGTAACTATTTATAACTTAGCCCCTGTTTGAGCTATATTCTCATTTTCATTCTCATTATTTCTCATTTTCAACCACACATTTTTCAATAAAATAATATTTTCCATCACATCAATAACTTTTCCATCTTTTTCAACCATATATTTACCATCACATTACAAAAAAAAAATGCATTCTCTCCCAAAAAATGTGCATCAAACATACTCTTAGTCAAACGTGCACTGCATCAAAGTAAAAGCGGAAAACATGAGCTAACATACTTACCCATGTAACTAAATTCTGCTCCTCTATGGGGCGTGCCGTGTCCAAGGTTCTTCGTCCCGTGATAAGCTCTAGTAAGATAACTCCAAAACTATATACGTCTGACTTGAAAGTCAATTCACCATTTCTTTCGTACTCAGGTGCACAATAACCATGACCTCCCATCATCTTGTTTCCGCTTTGGACAAGCTTGGCAAGCCCGTAATTTGAGAGTCTCGGGATGGAATTTTGATCCAATAAGATATTTGAGGATTTTAAGTTGCGATATATGATAGCTGGATTGGCCTTCTTGTGTAAATACTCAAGTCCTTCCGCGACACCTAAAGCAATTTTCATTCTCTTTGACCAATCTAAAGGTTTTTTATCCATTGAAGTGCCTGCAAATATAATACAAAATCATTCTCGGTCCAAGTGAATGACTAGATATCAAATTTCAGCCCCTTGATAAAAGAAATAAATTTATGGTAATTAAATTAGTAGTTATCAATGGCTAGTAAGCATGAGCATGCGACATGACACCTGATTTTTGGAAACGCTAGGACATGGTCACACAAGGGACACAAATGTTTTAATAATTAAAAACTTCCTGAGTATTATATTCTAAATTTTACAATATAAGACACACAACATGGCATGACTAAAAAATGTCCCTCGAGTGTTAAATATTTTTAGTACATATTAGGCACGTCACCTGTTTTGCAGTCTAATACGTGTCGGTCATGAACACGATCTCTGTGCTTTATCAATCAACAGTCACTCATGAAACAATTAAGGGTATTTTTTAGCCACATTATTTTGAAAAAATGTATTCTGGAATAGTAGATTGATTGAGAATTTGTGGATGAAAAAGAAGGAAAAGTTATTGATGTGATGGAAAATATTATTTTATTGAAGAATGTGTGATTGAAAATAAGTAGAAGAATGAGAACGAAAATTTTAATGTATACCAAACAGGGGCTAAAAAGAAGCAATACACACAAAATTACCAAATAGATGCTCTTCCAGAGAACCCGATGCCATGTATTCGTATACCAAAAGCCTTTGATCTCCATCGGCACAATATCCAATCAGATCGACCAAATTTGGGTGGTGAAGAAGACTTAACATCATAACTTCAACCAAAAACTCCTTGCTCTCTTGTGTTCCACTTCTGTCTAGTTGCCGCACAGCAACCTATTAAAATAGACAGGGCACAATAAGATACACTTACAAACTAATGGTAACCAAACCAGATAGTTTCCAAAAATGTTTATCTTACTTTTTTTTTCCAAAAAAAAAAAAAACTTCTAGGTAAACTAGTCAACGTTGAACATGCAACTTTTTTTTAAAAACTTTTAGGTAAACTAGTTAACGTTGAACACGTTATTATGAAATGCTTTATAAGTGCCGTAAAAGTAACATTTGAATATGCATAAATTTTAATTAATTTAATATCAAGGAATATATACGTGACAATGAATGATAAATCATTTATTTAATTTCAATTAAGTAAAACTAGATGTTGATTAACATACATGGACGTGAATAATGAAATGAATTCTTGAATTTGAAATTCTAATTAACTCATAATTAGAATTACTAACACTGAAATGTATAAATGAAGGTAAACATCAATTAAATGAATGTGAATGTTAATTAATTGAGAATTAATAATAGGGAATTTATACATTAATGAAAGCACATAGGTGAAATGAATGTGTTAAATGTACATATACATTGATGGTAACTAAATTGTTAAATAAATTAAATACATATTAAAAAACGAAAAGTTAGGGATCATTGAAATAATTGAATTATAGTAGGACTAGAATCGTGTAAAAAATGATTATCACTTGATCTGATATTTAATATATTATAGATTAAAAATGTTACTTTCAAGACTTAAAGTTACCATCCATACGTATAACTTAATTATTTATAACTTTAACAAAAAAGAATACGAATTATTCTAGAACTTGTTTACTTCTAAGCAAACTATTTACTCTTAGCCGATCATGCTCAAAGTTTTAGTCCACATTACCTGCCCACTCGACTGAAGTGTCCCCTTAAACACTCTTCCAAATCCACCTTCCCCCAATATACATTCTTGACGAAAATTCTTTGTCGCAGAGGCAAGTTCACGGAAAGTGAATGTCTTTGCCAATGAATTACCTTCTGCATTAGGATCAGTGTTTATGGCTTCAGCTACTGGAGCTTGCTTGCTATTTGCTGGGCAAGAAGAAAGCACAATATTAAGAAGCTACTGTGAATTTTTAAAAATATTTTAGTCTTTTCTCCAATCATGTGATATGCTCCCCAAAACATCGTTATATAACAAGCCAACAAACTTATACAAGGAAGAGATAGAGATAGGAATCAACCCAAGGAGAATGCATCAAACACAGCATTAATTAATTGAGAAAAAAAGTACGGAAAAGGAATGGAAAACCCACAAATTCACGACATTTAGCCCTGTTATACAACCATTATTTTCAAATTCTTTTTTTTACGTACTTATTTTGAACCACACAATCACACGTTAAAATACTATATAAGTAAACCGAAAACATTTTTCCTACATTTTTTACCCCCATTCTCCTAAAAATCACTATTCAAAACTCTATTTTTCACAAATAATGATTGTCAAACAGGGGCTTAATATTCATAAACATGCTCGAAAGTTCTTTCATAAGCAAACTCTAGAGCATAACTACATTGTCTCCAAATTTAATAATTCAACTACCACGCTAACAAGTTACATCAAATTTTTGTTTCAAATAAGAAAATGAACATGAAAAGAAGTAATATTTTGTACTGAAAACGAAGCTTTTAAAAATCCTCGAACGTGTTTGGCAAAAGTTAATAAAAAATTAAAATTCAAAGTGCTCTAGCATATAAACTTGATCACAATCAAAGTGATCTGTTGTACATTCAATCAGCTTCCTTAAGTTTGCAAGTTGATGGAATTCAGAAGTCTTGTAAGAATCCAATAAACTGAAGCACCAATACGGATAGTCAAATATTCTTCATTTTTGTTTAGTCTTTGTAATGTTAAATGTGGAAAACTGTCTATAAGAGAAAACTACATCTACACCGAAAATCTTTGTGACTGCAACAAGTAGTACAGTAATCTCTCCAGTGTTCGGCAATGTTTTGAAGTTTTCCAATTTTATGTTCAGTCTCATCCCATGCAATGCTCCAAAAAATCATTTCAAGCATATCGTTTAAAATTATATTGGCCACTGGTTAGCGTTTGGTAAGCAGGATAAAATTAGACAAAACAATGACAAAGTTTTAGTTTCCTTTTATAGTCCTTTACCAGACACAATGAACAAGATTTTTGCTTCTTTTCCCAATCCTTATATCAAACAAGCCATAAAGGGTTCCGAAAATCTTCCAAAGAGAGAAACTGAGGTATTCGTGGGGATTCGATTCTCTACCATAAATTAATCTGAAAATATCTGTGATTCATTATATTCTATGAAAATTTGTTCAATAAAGCATACCAGGAGGAGGCGGTGTAGTGATATATTTGGCCCGAGCTATCGGCAAATCTTCCTCCTCGTTACTTGCTTTTCTAAAACATGGGAAGCAACTCATTTCTTCACCCTCCCAAATCAACTCTCAATAAAACAAACACAGATTGGTCCTTTAAACAATGGGGGCCGACAAATAAAACTTGCGAAAGATGACCGCGTTTTCCGTGACTTTCAAACTTCAGAATTCTAGAAAAACAGAAATAAATCTTCAAACAATGGAGGGCTCTGAGAAATCTTGCAAAAATTCTCCTGGGTTCTTACGAATTTAACAATAAAATTCATTTAACAGACGTAAGATAGTAAATCGACAAAGATCATCAGAAAAGAAAATCAGGGGAAAATGTATAATAATACGAAGAGTTTTAAGGAAAGAAAGCATCTGTAAAAAAGGGGGATGGGAGGAGGACGGGGTCGGGTCCTCCAAGAAAATGAAGGACCCTTAAGATAATGGCAAAAATCTCTATTTAAAAGTTGTGGAAAAAGAATACTTTGGAGAAAAAGAGAGAAGCCATGTCTATGGTTGAAGCATTTTTGGGTGAAGAAATTTCTCATTGTACTTCGGAGGAAAACGGGGAGATTTGAATGGACAGGTTTTTAGGTTCTCTCTCTCTCTTCGTCATGGGAAAGTTGGGGAAAATGGAAACCTTCAAATATAAAAGTTGGGAGAAATTGCAGAAGAGTCCTTAAACTTTGTAAAAGATAACAAATGAGTTTTGAAACTTCAAATGTTGACCAGTTGACTTGCGTTTGTTACTAGTCACGTAGCAAGATCCCAAATTGACTTGATTATTTTAGCAAAAAAAAAAAAAAGGGAACATTTTTTGTGAGAATGATCAAAGTTGTGATAAGAGGAAAAAAAAATAAAATTTTCATAAAAGAGATTTACATCTCGCTAAGTAACTATTATGCCCTTACTCTAACAGACTTACGTGTTCTTGTATATCGATTGTGTATTATTTACATCAGTACAAGTATTATCGTGATATCCTACATAAAATCTTGTATATTTTCTTGGCAAGATTGTTAAACATGAACGTGACTTGACTTAAGAGGGCCTACATGTGGATGTCACAAATACAATAAGCAATCATACTACATGTATATCATCTTTATGTCATTACTTACATTGTACTACGTAACTACACACCACTGGACAGTTTAAAAAATAAAACTTTCCCTCACCTACAATTTTTTAAAAACAAAAGGGATGTCAAACACAATGTAAGCCCTTAAATGTACATATAACATTATTCTATAATAAGTGATGCTAGAGCAAGATCCGAGTATTGATAACATATGCGATGACTGAAAATCACTCGTGATTTTTTAATGGTTGTAGATCAATTGCAACGATCATGTAAAAAGTTTGTTATGGTAAATGCAATGGGCAAGGTGACACGGTGATTGCTTGATGCTTGTTTGCTTTGCACGGGCAGGCGGCGCATATAGATACAAATGAAATGAAGATGATGTTACTCAGAACAATTATTACATTATGGACCTTTTGCAAAACCAAAAGAATTTACCATAACCAAACTTTATCCTTGAATGAATAAATAAAATTGAAGACAGCCCTTCATTCAAAATTTATTTATGGCATGGCATTGTGATTCATCTTTTACAACTTGGGTGATATTCCATAGAAGTGTACAACTAAAATGAACAATAAGAATACATGAATTATCAGATATCAATTAAGATAAATTAAATCCTCAGACCAAACTAAACCATCCAATTCAGCAATATTAGAACAAAACATTCCCATAAATCACTACTGCAACCTAAAAAAAACATTAAAATTAAAAAGGAAAAATAATCTTATACGAACGGCCTCAAGTAAACTTATATTCTCCAGCAATACTTCCCATACGTCCACTGAATTCAAATGGCTGCAGGATTGTATAACGGAACTGCAAGAGCATACAACACTATATAAAGACACAAAATAAAGCCGAAGATAGGAGGGGAAGAAAAGAAGCCTAATTAGCAAAATTTTCCAGAACTGAAACTGTGACATATTCTAATAGAATGAAGTAGGAACTGCTTCTGAGGATAGGTATACAAAGGCAAAATTCCGAAAATTAGGCTCACGACAAGACTCAAGGTAAGATACTACAAGAACATCAAAAGTTTAAACACTTTGATCATTTACAAAAATGCATTTGTGAAAAAAAATGAATGAAATTTGGTACAGGAGTGACCAAGTAGCTTGACAAAGTACAGAGGGATAGCAAAGAGAAGAAGCATCCACTTACCATCTAAAAAGGAGGTATAGAAATATCATACCAGCATCTTAATCTATACTATCAAATCGAAAAATTGCTTTTACTAGAAATGTAGGCAAATAGAAAATAATGAAACCACTGCATATCTCAAGTTTCAAATAATCCCATAAAATAGATACTTTTCAATTTATGCTCAAATTAATTATTTCTACAAATGATCCCTCCAATCAAATTTTAGACTGGACCAAAACAGTCATAGCATTAGCATTTAGCAGTAAACATGTTTGAGAATTGCAGTTTGAAGTACACCACCTCACATACCATGTATGAGCTAAAATTGCACAATTGCATAATAAAATACATAATTTTTTACTACCATAAGCTTGTATCAAGGTTCAACAAAATCAACCCTATGACGTCATGTTTTTGCAACCAGTTGAGATATTAACATCCAAGAAGACTGGATTCTCTTCTCAATTGGTTTCTAGGGAGAACCAAGGCCGGAAATTTATTCATGGATATCTTACAGGACAATCATTAAAAGAAAAAAAAATAGTCGTTCTTACATGAGGAACCATAAAATATGACTCATCAAACATATTTAAACAGAAAATCATCTTTCACTCAAAATTTCTACTCCACAAGAAAACTACATATTAAGTTACCATGAAGAATGTTTATACACCAGATCACATAAAATCACAAATCAAAAGAAGTATACACTGTAACATCAATCATCATTACAAATTTGACAAAAGTTTGAACAAGTTTTGATAAAAGTTGATGAAATGTGTGGTTGAAAAGTTAATACAAGTTATTGATCCCAAGAAATATATGGTCAAAACATTGAAGTTTGATCACCTATTTTAGCCAAGTTTTATCAAACAACCATTTAGTAAATAATATGGATTTTGTCACACATTGTATGGTCAATACACCATTTAAAGTGTCCATTTCATCATCTCGAAGACTTCTAAATTCTGTGAAAAGGTCAAACAAGAATTGAAACACTTCTAAATCACAGAAAATGAATTGACATAATTAACCAAAACAGGGACGTGACCAATGATAAATAGTTTGCGTCAAAAGCAAATAAATAAAAAAATACTGGTGTTACATCAAAAGCAATGATAATGAGTCTAAATATCTAAATTCTGATTGCAGAAAAATAAAATTCTTATTCTGATGCTGCTTTCAGGTTTAAGAGTGCTAGTTAAACCAGCATTAACATTCGAAAATGTTAGTTAACATAGAAAACTGTGTATATTAGTTAAACTTAGAAAAGGAGAGCATACACATCATTCAAAATTAAAGCACGATCAGTATAGAAAAAAATTTCCCAAGGATACAGAGAAGGATACAGGTGTAGACAAACTGTAAAGAGCCGATTGACTTCTTTCTGCAACATTTGATGAACAAACAAAGCCAGGAATCCAAGACATATTAAAAGATGTACTTTCTACTCACCTAAAAGTCAAATGTAGAAATGTGAACAAGGCATCTTACCATAGAGAGAGAAAGATCCAGCCAGAAATTTATACTGGGTGTAATGAAACCCATGTTTCACCATGTCATAAATGAAATTGTCATCATCTGCTCGAATCTATCAAATCTTATTGACCAAAACAACGGCAAAGAATTAGACATCGTCCCCATGAGCATCATGAGAATGAGAAGAATTGTATCTGTCCACAAACTCATTTCGTAATTTATAATCAGATCTGCGATCCTTGTCTGTTTTGCTTCTCCGTCGATCTCTATGCTCCCAATTATCTTCATCTCTCTCTCTTTTATGACTACTTCGATCATGAGATTTGCTATGGCTTCGATCTGAACGTCGTGAAGAACCTTCTCCAGAAACTTCTATATAATCTCTCTTTCCTCTACTGTGTGTCTGTTCACGTGAACGGTTGCTACTATTCCTTCCATCCAGGCTTCTGGAATAATCATCTCTATTGTGTTTGACCTTCTCAATACCAGCATTAAAATCTTGATATCCATACTGCCTCTTAGGATCACGCCTGTGATTCTCATTATCATCCTCAAAGTCCTTTGAATCATAACGAGTATGAAACTCTTTTCTGTAACTATGAGATCGACCTCCACTTCCTTCAACCGTGTCAGGTAAGCTTTTCCTGGTATCGTAAATGCCAGTAGAACTGTCTAGTACCGAGAATTTTTCAGATGAAAGTGCTTCTGCCTCTTCTATTCCCTTGCCTATGCAACCAATACCTCCTGAAGACTTGATTTCCTCCATGTATTCCTCTATTATATCTCTCATTACCTTAATGTAATGTTGATTAAGTTCAGATTGGAATGTAAAACTATCAAAACTTATTCAAATAGGAACAATAGAACAATTATGCGAGAATGAGAATACCAAAGTGGGCAAGCTTATTGTCATTTCCTATTCTGTTATTGGAAGAGGATTCTTAATTAAATGGAATAAGGAAGAGGATTCATTGTCATTTCCTATTCTGTTATGATATCCTGGAAGAGAGAGAATTATATTTTCTTCTCAATTCCTATATTTCTGTCAGGTGGGAAAGTCTAAGATCTAAAACAAATAAAAATTACTAGCAGTACTGTTAGTTCACAGGGGTTACTTTTTAGGAACCTGTACTTCAGATATGTAAGGACTTGTTACATTAGCTTACTGAGCTCTTTTCAGATCTGTTTATCCAGCTGCTTCCGAGTAATTTCCTATTTCCACCAAGGATTTAGAAATCTAATTTGACTCTCTACGAGCAAGATTGGGCAGGCTTATAAGCTTTGATTATTTTACTTATATGATAAGAAGAAGACTTACTTGTTCGGTTGCATAACGCATCTTGAACATTAAGATTACAAATGAACCTTTTTCATTTTGAAATTATAGTCCAAGAATGTTAAAGAAAGAAAGATTTTAGATAACCGTTTCAAATTCTAGAATTGAGTGATACAATTTGAAAATCATGCCAAGATGCAAAGTAAGATAAAAGCAGGTGAAATACAAGAAATTAATTGGTACTCACCTCTATAGTATTTCTCTTCGATTTCTTGCCACGGTACGAGGTTCTCCGGCGTTTGTAATCTCTTTCCTCAGCTAATAACTCCTCCCTTGTCTTTACTTTATTTGTATCCTAAAATATCATGGATGGACATAAAATCATGGGGGAAAATAATGAAACAAAATCTGCTATTTAGATAAAAATAAACCAAATCTTTTTGATAGTTGAAAAGTTCAGTAAAGTGTAAAGCAAAAATAAATCATTTAGGTACCATCATTCTCCAAACAGCCACTAAGGAGTTCCTTATATGCCATTGACAAAAAGAGTAGATTAAAAAATATATGAAAATAATAACCACAAAAATGGATGCAGAAGCACCAATAGCAATAAGGGTTGTAACTATCATTAAAAAAAAAACTCGCCATATTTTAACAAATGAGATAAAATTTTCCAGCATTCAAATGCTAATTTGAAAAAGCCATGCCCCAACTCCATTTTCCTGTTTAGCTTCATGCATTCTATATTATTACTCCATGATTTAGGAAAAAGGGAACCAGATTTTTAACTAAAATAATCACAAAAAATTGGAAGTGTTACCATCCCAGTAGTAATGTGTAAAGTAATCGAAATTTACCTGGTTGCGCGACCGCTGCCAAAGCAGCCCATCATGTTCAATTATAGGCCTATAGTCCGAGCGATTTTTCCTTTCCTCATCAGCTTTTTGGGACACATGCGCATGCTCCACATTACTACAAATCAATAATCCTTGTAAGATGCTTCCACTCAAATTTTTTCATAAAGTTACATTAGAATAGTCTCTCAAGAAAGTAGGATCTCCAAATAGGAAACAAACAGCAACAAAAGGAAGCATATGAGCTTCATTGAGTTCAGAAAATTGTGCAGATAAATACAAAGTCTGTTCGCATTATGAAAATCGTGGGAAAAACTGACTATGAAAAAATCTATGACAGTTAAGGATAATGTGACAGCGTATGAAGTTAATTCTCACAAATAGTTAAGTTTCGCCGGATTAATATCACATCTATCCCAAAAATTGTTAACAGCAAAACTAGTAATATCATGGGTGTATAATAATTGAAGAATTTCACGAGAAAACAAACAAGAACTACACCGTTGGTACGTGGACAGTGTTCTTGATGCACGTAAAGCCCTGATCCTCTCTTCAATCATTGACCTCTCATGCAATGCAGCAACAGCAGCTGCCACTTGGGAAACCAGAATTGTGCTGCCGCAGACAGTTGCAAGTTCAATGCTATTTCTTTCACTCTCCTCACTATAGATAATTGATACACTACTGTCCAGTGACTCCTTCATTTCATCATCCACCTTTTCTAAATCACTTGATTCAGAATCCTTATGCTCCAAAGGAAACAACGAAGCACTCAATGAAGAATCTAACACGCATTGCTTTAACATACTGATGGCAAAAAACTTGCCATTCACTTCACCATACAATATGCCAAACACTGAAGCTAACCACATTAGTACTTCCACCAAAACCGGGCAGGCAAAACTCCCTTTGCTCAATCCTAACTCTTGATCTTCCATCTTCTCCTCTTCATCACGAAACAAAGAACCAGATAAACCAAAAGCCTCCCTTATCATCGCCTTCAAACACAGCCTAACCAGCAAAACCATATGATCTCTCATAGCAAAATCAATTACCACTCCGTACTTGGGCGATTCTGCAACAATCCATTTGCGGAGTCGCAACAATTTATCATCGCGCAATCTCAGAATTGAACGCAAAATTCTATAAGAATACGCGGTTGGAAAACCACTCCATGCTTCCATTTCATTCCCAACCGCCCATATCTCTGAAGGCAGAAGCCTAATTGAGTTTACCAAATAACCCATCAACTCCTTCGAGGGGTTATTATTGAAATTTCCGCATTCAATCGATAAAAATCCAGGCAAAGTGAGCATTGGAGGTGAGACTGCAGACGTTGAAGTTTCATTGTTAGTAAGCGTGACGACTCCAGGACAATTAGAGTAGAAAAAATTGGTGCAATCAAGAAAGTTTTCCAGGGACAGGCAGAGGTCAGAAGAGGGATCAAGATGGTTTAGGGGTGTGGTGGAGGCGGCAGATGAAGAGGAGTGAAGAGTGTAAGGGTAGTGGAGTGGAGGGAGAGATATAGGGAAAGGGCAATGGAGAAAATGGGAGAAAAGGGAGGAAGGGGGAAGACGGTGATTGGGATTGACAGGGCAAGGGAGGAGAGAAGGAGAGGCGGCGTTAGCGGGAAGAGGTGTCGGGAGGGAGCGAAGGGCAGTGTCTGTGAGGTTGAGGAGAGCGCTGAGAGCGGATAAAGGGGTGGACGGTGGAGGGATGGCGGTGGAGAGTGGAGGGTGACCTTTGAACGGCGGCGGAGAGTTCATTGCGGAGAAAGGGAACGGCAGCGGCGATATACAAGGCGAGATAGTGATGGACGACAGAGGTGAATTTTCATTTAAGGAAGAATTGCTATATTTGTCTCTAACTTATGACCTACCTAATTATTAATTTCAACATTTTTATCTACTATCAAACATCAATTTTGCACCATGATTTATGTTTAGGGGACTAAATTCTATTAAGAAGTTAATGAAAATATGGTGGTTTATTGGTGAATAAAAATAAAAATAAGAAAAAAAAACGAAGAAATGGAAAAAAAAAAATAGCAAAATAGCACATAGAGTATATTGACAAACTCGAGTGTGTGATTGAATTGGTCGATACCAAACAAAATTAGCATGCAGCCATGTACCATGATCATTTGAATTCAATAAAATATTATATATCAATCTATTTATGTTAATTATTTGATCTATTGAAAGCACACATATCTCAGCGGGGCCAATACGGCTACTAAATGCTTCTAAAGAGGAGTCCGGCAAAAAGAAAGACATCAAAAGTAACGAACGCTAAGATACACATTGACACCTGGGCAATAGAACAGTGAGAATCGCAAGCGAAGCTATTCGTCGGTCCCTAGCGAAAAGCTTTCATAGGTATGTTCCCTCAAGGCTTGAGGAATTGGGAATTTGAGGATCGAATGCTAGTATTATGACCGGAGTCTTGTTTGGGCTTGATCTTGAGTCAGCCTAGGCCCAATGTGAGTTAGATCACTTAGTCACACTTCATAATTGAAAAAAGAAGAATCGCGGATATAAATATCACTCAGCCAAAGAACGATGGAGAGTTGATCGAAATGAGCACGAAATGAGCTTCACCTCAAAAGTAAGTACCTCAATTTGTGAACATCTAGTGCACGATTGCTTTGGGCATTTCAACCATTACTTCGTGTAGTCAATGACAACTATAGTGTCACGTTTGTTGCTATGATTTCAATTGTTCATAACCTTTAAATTTTTTGAGAATGTGAGGTTGTCACGCTATCATACATCATTTACGAGAATATATCAACTTATAGATACGTGAGACATATTTCATCATTTGTAGACCTCAAGTCTATACTTCTAATGCCCCGCATGGGTATTTGGATTTTAGTTGTTCACCTGACTCTAGTTGTTCCTATCGTTCCTAAAGTCCCGACGTTGGTTCCGAATTTATTCATTTTGAACTTGTCCACCTTCTTGAGCAAAGAACTGAACACACGTGGGCTGCCCTATGGTAGAATTAGTCAGGGCAGGGGCTTAAAAGGAGATGTCAATGGTTTGAGCCTGCTTATCAAAAAAAAAAAACACAGAGAGAGAGAACCTACAATGCTCAGATTATCACACCAAATAATGTGTGTTCTTGTTGAAAGTATTCTCAAAGTCCTGTAACAATGACCGAGGCCAAACTAACTATGAAGCAGAATTGCCAAGCTTCAATACTCATCTTTAGTAGTAGATCAAGAAATGGTCGACTGGTTCTTTGAACACCAACTGATTCAATTATTTCCATGAAATAAGCAATAACGTGATGTTGATTTCATCAAGATCAGCATCCCATTCAGAATACGTGAACCCTTGTAGGTAGAGATCTTTAGGCTAATCATGAGCACCTACAGTGCTTCAAAGGGATCTCCGATCATTGATGGCATATGAGAGCTAGAGATCATAGGAATTGATATTTCTCTTGCATGTGTCATTTTTCGATCTTAGTATACTTGACTTCTATGCCCAAAAAGCAATTCAATTGCTCCAATCTAAAAGAGAGAACTTTCATCTGGATCACTAATTATTATAATAATATAATCAACCTATACAAATATGTATTGTTGATCTTTCAGTAAACTCTGTAAATAAAGAAGTGTCTATTCGAGATGATTCAAAACCCATGGAATGCAAGCTTTTAAACAATCAAACCAAGCTCAAGAAGCTTGTTTCAAACCATATAATGCCTTATTTAGTATTGACAAAATTTCTATAACACCAAATTAGGGCAATATATTGACAGAACTTCAGTTACACCAAATTAGAGCAATCTTCACCAAATTAGCATAATCTTGATTTTAGGAATAACAAATGTAACTTAGCATAGATAGGCTAAACCTTGTATCTATTTATTTGTTCATTCTTCAATTGTAAAATACAAGTTTAAGAGATACAATTATCACAAATTTAACATGGTGTCAAAGCCAAATCATGTTCACGATCTCCTCTTTCTTCCAAACACCTCAATGGCTATCCCTCCCAATTCTTCTCCTTCTCCTTACCTCTTCCATCCTTCAGATTCCCCTGGCCTAATCCTTGTTTTTGATCTCCTTACAGGAGATAATTTTCCTAAATGGCAAAAAGTCATGACTCAAAGCCAAGAACAAACTTAGCTTCGTTGACGACACTCTTTCCCCATCCGACAAAAATTCAGCAGAATATACACAATGGAATCAAACCAAGGACATGGTCATTACTTGGCTTCTCAACTCCATCAGCCCATCCATAGCCAACTCTCTCGAGTTCCATACTGACCCACGCGAAGTATGGCTCGATCTCCAGTCTCGTTTCTGTCATGGGAACAACGCTCGCATCTTCCATCTCAAAAGAGAACTCTCATCACTACATCAGAACACCCATTCTATCCATGAATACTACAACCAGATTAAACAATTCTGAGATGAACTCAGTTATCTACAACAAGCCAATGATCTTAAAGAATTACAACAACAAGCAGAGGACGATCGGGTTTATCAGTTTCTCATTGGCCTTAACGAATCATTCTCCCAACTCAGAACCCAAATCTTGGCCATGGATCCCCTTCCCCCCATCACAAAAATTTTTTTCAATTCTTTTTCAGGATGAACAATAGAGGCTCCTTCAAGTCCGACCAACTTCAACGGAAGCACCTATCTTCGCCGCTCACTCCGGTGGTCCTTAGAAATCGTCGTTCAAGTGCACCGAATGATGATGCAATGGCCATACCCGAGATCGTTGCTGGAGGATCATTGGGTATCCACCGGGTCGCGAACCAGGGCCAAGGGTAAGCCTTCTCTTCTCGGAAAACCCCCCATTGGGTTGCCTCTGATGGTCAATCAACCCACCTCCTCCAACCTCCAGTCGTCGATACCTAGTCTTCCACCTGATCTCTATCAAAAGCTTCTAGATTTGCTTAGTCTGAAACCTCCGTCGGTCAACTTTGTAGGTAACGTTTCTTACCCTTTCTCTTCTGGTGATTGCCAATTATGGGTTGTTGACAGTGGGACAAGCCATCACATGTGTTTTGATAGAAACTCATTCACGCAACTCACCATACCCACAAACATGCAACATGTTACTTTACCTATAGGTCAAACCCTTCCAGTTGAAGGTATTAGAACTTGTCCTTTGACTGAGTCTCTCATTTTATAAAATGTCTATTTTGTCCCTCAATTCAATTTTAATCTTCTTTCCGTCCCTCAACTGACTACTAATAATTCTTGTCTTGTATCATTTTCTTCTACCAAATGTTTTTTTTCAAGACCCACAGTCGACGAGGCTGATTGGAGCGAGTGAGCTTTGCAATGGACTTTATGTGTATCGACCCCAACCCATTACTGCCTTCTCCACTCAGATCACCGCCAATAAAATCCTACGGCACCAACGCCTAGGTCATCTTTCCAGTTTAAATATTCCTAGTCTTTTTAATAATAATCCTTGTGTTGTTCATGAATGTGATATTTATGCTCGTTCTAAGCACACTAGACTTCATTTTCCTTCACATGCTAATAAAAGTACATTTGCGTTTAATCGCATTTTTTGTGATATATGGGGTGGTTATCATACTTCTTCAATTTGTGGTGCTCATTATTTTCTTACAATAGTTGATGATTTTTCTCGCAATACATGGATATATCTTATGCGACATAAATCGGAAGCCTATACCCATCTCATGCATTTTTTTGCACTTATCCAAAATCAGTTCAACTCCACAATTAAGATAATAAGAATTGATAATGGACAAGAATTTCTTTCCCACAAATTTCAAAATTACCTCCATGATCACGACATCATTCATGAACGTACTTGTGTTGAAACTCCACAACAAAATGGCATTGCGGAGCGCAAACATCGGCACCTCTTGAATGTCGTACATAGTCTCCGTTCTCAAGCACACTTACCTTTAAAATATTGGGGTGATTGTGTGCTCACTGCTGCTTATCTCATTAATCGCACCCCTAGTCGCATGCTCCAAAATAAATCCCCTTTTGAACTTCTCTTTGACATCCCGCCAAACTACACTCACTTACGCGTGTTCGGTTGCCTTTACTATGCTCAAACTCTCCATGCTTCTCGTGACAAATTTTCTCCACGTGCCTTTAAATGTATCTTTCTCGATTATCCCGGTACCCATAAAGCATACAAGCTTTACAACCTCGAAACTCAAGCCATCTTCTATTCTCGTGACGTCGCCTTCCATGAAAAAAATTTCCCATTTCAAGATACCCCTGACCTTACAAATAAATCTCTCCCTATTATTTCGCTTCCCGTTCCTAAAACCATACCTCCATCCCCTTCCCGTCCTATTAATCCTAATATTCCTAGCCCACCTCCCCCACCACCTCTCTCTCTCTCTCTTTCTCTTCGTCCTCGTCACACCATTACTAGACCTACATATCTTAAAGATTATATTTGCCCGACCTTACATATAAAGTCTACTGCATCCTCATCTACTACATCGACCTCAGGTACTGCTCACCCCTTATCTACCTTTCTTTCTTATTCTCGTTTCTCACATCTCATCTTACCTTTTTAACTGCTCTCACCACTTCTGTTGAACCTTCTTGTTATTCCACTGCTGTTCGTCGCTCTCAATGGTGTGACGCTATGTCTACTGAAATACACGCCCTAGAAGAAAATTCTACTTGGACGCTTGAACCACTTCCTCCTGGTAAAACACCATTGGCTGTAAATGAGTCTTCAAAACTAAACTCAAAGCTGACGGTTCCATCGAAAGGTACAAACCTCGACTTTTTGCCAAGGGCTACACTCAGATTGAAGGTCTTGACTATCACGAGACCTTTGCTCCAATTGCTAAAATGACCAATGTCCACTGCTTATTGGCAATCGCTACTTAAAAAATGGATTATTCACCAACTCGATGTCAACAACGCCTTTTTGCACGACGTTCTAGATGAAGAAGTCTACATGACACCACCACCCAGATATTGTTCTAAGGGGAAGACTCGTGTTTTTCGACTCAGAAAATCCCTATATGGCCTCAAGTAAGCCTCCCGCAATTGGTTTTTTAAACTAACAAATGTGCTTCTTGATGCAGGTTTTCATCAGTCTGAGGCAGATCACTCTTTATTTACTCTTATCACTCACACCAGCATCACCATTGTTCTTGTTTATGTTGATGATATCTTGGTCGCTGGCAATGACATCTCTCAAATCAAGGTATTCAAGAGCATTCTCTCTACCTACTTTAAGACAAAAGATCTCGGCCCACTCAAATATTTTCTTGGTCTCGAAGTGGCCCATTCTCAAACTGGCATTTTCCTCAATCAACGTAAATATGCACTTGACATTCTTTCTGATAGTGGACAACTTGGTGCTCGGACTGCTTCTTTTCCTATGGAACAACATCTGAAGCTCACTGATTGTGATGGCATTCTTCTCACCGATCTTTGTGCTTATCGACGACTTGTCGGGCGCCTCATCTACCTGACCATCACTCGTCCAGATATCGTTACTGAATATTCTTAGTCAGTTCATGCATGCTCCCCATGTTCCTCACATGCAAGCCGCCACGCGGGTTCTTCGCTACATCAAAGGCTGCCCGGGACATGGCATTCTTTTCTCTTCCTCTAGCAACTTGCATGTTACTTTTTACACCGATTTAGACTGGACAACTACTCGTCGCTCCACCACGGGTTATTTCATTCAACTTGGCACCAGTCCTATTTCTTGGTACACAAAAAAACAAACAACAGTGGCCCGTTCATCTGCCAAAGTTGAATATCGCGCCATGGTTGTCACTACCTGCGAACTCACATGGTTAAAACAACTTCTCGCTTATCTTGATGTTCCTCATTCTGAGCCTTGCAGCCTATATTGTGACAATCAATCGGCTCTTCACATTGCTCACAATCATGTCTTTCATGAGCGTACCAAGCACATTGAGATTGATTGCCACATTGTTCGTGATAAAATAAAGTATGGACTTCTAACCGCTTGTCATACATGCTCTCATGAGCAAATTGCTGACATTTTCACCAAATCATTAGGACACGAGCTCTTCCACCATTTTCTACGCAAGTTGGACATTACGGATCTCCATACACCAACTTGAGGGGGAGTATTGACAGAATTTCCATAACATCAAATCAGGGCAATATATTGACAGAAATTCAGTTACACCAAATTAGAGCAATCTTCACCAAATTAGCATAATCTTGATTTTAGGAATAACAAATGTAACTTACCATAGATAGGCTAAACCTTGTATCTATTTATTTGTTCATTCTTCAATTGTAAAATACAAGTTTCAGAAATACAATTATCACAAATTCAACATTTAGTTTGCACACCAACACTTGATCACCTCGAGATTTCTCAAATCTAGGGGGATGCTCCATATAAACATATTCTTGAAGAATGCAGTAGAGAAAGGATGCTCCATATAAATATCTTTTATATGATGGGATATGCTATTAGGTTGATACTATGTTTTTCTCGAATATTAACAACTTTTATTAGTCTGTGCCTAGGAGTGACTTAGATTCAAGGTTCTTAAAAAAAAAAGTGTAGCAATGTGTAGAGGTTAAGTCTCAGGCCTTACGAGCCTGAAAGTAATAAAAAAATATATATTTTTATAAATATTACTTTTATTATTCTAGACCAATAAATAAATAAAATAAAACACATTTTGAAAATTTATAGGAACTTCATATATATTTTTCAAATTTCCAACAAAAAATTAATTCTCAACACTTAAATATCACAAATCAATGATGCTTTGTCGTAGACACATAAAGCTATATTCGTGGACTAGGTTCGGGCTGGGGTAGGGATTTTGTTGAACTTATTTCATTTTTAAATTTTAGCAAACAAAGAAATCCACTTGTTAAACAAGAAGGCGCACTTGGGTTTCACGGGAAAAAGATCCAATCCAAGGTGACGTTCTCAACATAATATTATAGGAGAGATTTACGCTCGGCACATTGAGTAGAACAAGGTGTTACTCCAAATTGTCTAGTTCTTAGAACTGAGAAACAAACGGTTCTAGTCCAGTTCCTCTATAATCTCTCAATCACATCAATTTTAAGTTAATTGGAATGAATGTACATGAAATAATAAGTATTTAGAATAACTAACACTTTTTACACTAAAAAGAGAAAGCATGAAAGTGAAAAAAGTATTTTTATAAAACTATTTATACTTTATAATTATTATTTTTAACGTGCATAAAAGGGTCGAACTGGATTGAAACAGAACCAATCACCATAGCTCTCTTCATGAAACTATTTTGTTCTATGTAGAATTTTCATTGATACTCAAATCGACTTAATTCTTAGCATAAATGAATTGAACCAGACAATGTTCAAATTCTATTTTTTTTTTTTTTTGTGTTTTTTGAGCTGGATATAGCTGGGTGTTTCTTATGGTGAATTACTACCATATATTATCGAGTACTTTAATTATTTAAAGATTCAATTTCACATTCAACTTGAAAAAAGGGGTCAAATTGGTTGAGCTTTAGTCGTAAATAATGTGAACAGTTGATAAACCTAGCTAGAGGAGACCATGAATTATTAAAATACATAGGAACAGCCATGCATATAGGGACAGTTGAAGAGTTTAAAACTTCTCTACTCAACTGACGTGCATAAATTTTATAAATGGGAGACGTGAGAGCTTAACTCTGGTTTTTTGTATGCTATATTACCATGTTAAACATTTCGTCAAAAACCTTAAGCCGTAATTGAAATGCCATCTATTCATATAAATTTTATTAATGACCATTTCGATTATTATTTAATTCGTATTTTATCTTTTTTTTTTTTAGTTTCTAATGTTAATGTATTTCTTCTAAATTACTTGATATTTAACAACTGCCAAATTTATTGTTGGAGGCTAAGTATTTACAAGGCTTTGTGTCAATTATTGTACTTAAATCTACTAATTATAACATTAATTAGGCCATTATTTTAGTTGCATATATATCATATATAAGTAGAGTCATGCAGTGATCCAATGCATATTCTTGTCCATTTCAAGCCAATTTTTTTTTTTTTATTAATTTCCACAAATAATTAATTCATGGCTGGCCTTTTAGTAGACATAATTCCTTGCAGTAGTGATTGGTATATTCTGATTCTCATTTTGACACTGGGAAATAATTTTATTTGTCATGCAAATGGTAGGGCTTTTTTTGTGTTTGGAGATTCTCTGGTTGATAATGGCAACAACAACTACTTGATAACCACCGCTAGGGCGGATGAGCCGCCGTACGGCATCGACTACCCGACACATCAGCCCACCGGCCGCTTCTCCAATGGCCTTAACATTCCTGATATAATCAGTATGCTTCTTTCTATAGTATTTACTTTTTACGTTAAATATCATTTTTGGCTTTACTTGAAAGATGGAAAGAAGCTACGCGTTTCTATATTTTTCCGCCTTATAACCTTTCATACTGTGGAGAAAGAGTAAAAAAAAAAACTGCTTCTTTAGCTTTTAAGGAAAGCCAAACAGGCTCAAAATAACTCATTTTTGGATAGTTCATTTTTTTTCAATATGCATGGCATTGTAGTTTGAGAAACTGTAAATTTCGTTCTTGTTCTAGTAGGGCATGATTGGTGCACTCGACTACAGAGAATTAAACTGAATTAAGGGCTTGTTTGGTAATGTAGTATTAGGCATGCCATTAAAGTTAACTTGAAAAGTTAAAAGGTTTACATTTAATGAAAATTTCTTATAAGTAAATAAGTAAGTTTTTATACCTAAATAATTGTTTTGTATTTCTTGATTAGGTGAGCATATGGGATGGGAAGCTACATTGCCATACTTGAGTCCAGAGCTGCGGGGACAGAATCTGCTAGTTGGTGCTAACTTTGCTTCTGCTGGGGTTGGCATACTTAATGACACTGGAATTCAATTTGTAAGTTTCACATTATTTTTTTATAGCCTTTTTCCACATAATAATTGAGTAATCTTAATGAGGTATTTCGGTTAGGAGGGACACGATAAATTATGTCACATAAATAACTTCTTTAATCTTATTGAGTCATTTTTGGTATTACCAACATGTCAATACTGGACCTTTCTTAATGTCCGTATAAAATTAATTAGTTAGTTCAATATGTTTATTGAAAAAAAATTGACAAAAGAGAAATTTTTCAAGTTCTTGAAATGTTAAAGTATATATATATGATATATATCATATCAAGGGTCGTGATTTGACAACGTATCGTAACTTACAAAAGATTTTCAGTTCAAATCTCATCATTATTTATTTATAAAAAAATTATGTGCTAGACCTTGGACGAGTAAATAAATATAATTAATCCTTGCAGGTAAATATAATTCGGATTCCGAATCAGCTGGATAATTTCAAAGAATACCAGCAGAAAGTGAGTGAACTTATTGGATACGAAGAGAGGAGGAAACTTGTGAAACGAGCACTTTTTCTTATTACATTGGGAGGAAATGATTTTGTCAATAATTATTACTTAGTCCCCAATTCTGTAAGATCTCAACAATTCACCCTTCAAGAATATGTCCCTTTTCTCATCACTGAATACAAGAAAGTTTTAAAGGTTTGCTCTCTCTCTCCCCCTCAAATCCCCTCTCTCTCTCTCTACGTGTGTGCGTGCTTGTCATAGAGTAAGCATATTAATATAAGAAATGACTATATGTTAACAAGTACAAGTAGCGTAGACTAGAATTAAGTTAAGAGGAGGACGACTTAGGTAGGTGAGACCTATTCTGCGTAGACGTAATAAATAACCATAAAATTGAATAAAAGGGATAAAGCCCTCCGAGCCGAAAAACCCTCCTCGGTTTTCATGTCAAATCCCGACAAACCCTTATCTCTCTTTGGATGGTTCTATGTGTTCGCAAATTGAGTCACAATTGCAGTGAACTAAACAAAAAATGAATTTACGTAGTCGGGCGCCAAATGTGCTGGAACAATACTTAGTT